>JAJMAM010000015.1:0-231093 GCA_030572655.1 Ogataea allantospora
CGGAGACTGAAAGTACCACTGTTCCACCTGTTTCTGGTTCGGAGACTGAAAGTACTACTGTTCCACCTGTTTCTGGTTCGGAGACTGAAAGTACTACCGTTCCACCTATCTCTAACACACCTGTCTCTAGCATTGATGCTGAGCGCACTACTATTCTACCTGGTTCTGACACAGAGACGGAAACCGAGACTGAAGCTGAGAGTACGACCAAATTCTCATCAACAATTAGTACTTGCCCTCCAGATTTCACAAGTTGTATTGCAAGCAGTTTGTCGGATAATATCCATTGCTCATCCTCTTGTGGAAGCGATCATTGCCAATCTTCCGAAATTGAAACTGAAAGCTCTATTGTACCACAAATCTCTTCCACTAAAGCCGATACTGTGGGTACCACGGGGTCACCTATACCTGGTTTGGGTACTGAGAGCACTATTTCACCATCTGTCGTTACCAGCTCAGAATCTCGGTCCATCGCTAATTTCCAGACTGAAAATTATGTTGCATCTGTTTCCTCATCTGGGGTTCCTTCTTCAGACTCACTTATTACAAGTACCGTTCCAATGTTGACGTATGATACCATCACCGTTTGTGCACCTGGAGGAATGATGTCTACGATTGAGACGACCATTTCTACTACTATCTCAGGAGTTCCAACTACGGAAGTAACAAGCATTGTTATCTGTTGTGGAACTGAAGAGACAGGTTCCGCTGAATCCCCTTCTATCTCTAGTTTGTTGTCAGTGACTACCTCGTCCGGATCTACTGACACTGGCTCTGGCTCTGGCTCTGGCTCTGGCTCTGGCTCTGGCTCTGGCTCTGACTCTGGCTCTGACTCTGGCTCTGACTCTGGCTCTGACTCTGGCTCTGGCTCTGGCTCTGGCTCTGGCTCTGGCTCGAACGAATCTGGCTCACCGACTACCCTGGCGTCAGTCACTTCAAACGCTGCCACAGGAACCTCCACGGTTTCCTCCATCTTGGAAGGAAGGGCTAATAAGCTCAAGTCATCCTCTAGCTTTTCTGGTTTGGCAATAGTCCTTATTTACCTCGGTATGTGAGAAGCCGAGAGATTCAGTGTTCTTTGTTTCTTTATTTGGTTTCAAAAATTCAACCTATTTATTTTTGTTTTCTTATTTTTGTTTAGAGATTCATTCATTCAACCTTCTCATTTTTGTTTTTTATTTTAAGTCAAATTATATGCAATATGTCAAATTTAATTGTTGTATCAAATTTAAATATGTATTAAAAAACTGAGTAATTAATTGTGTAATTCGAACTGGATGACTACCGCAAAAATTACTCTAAAAAGAAAATTTCAAAAGCTATTCTACGTAGTCATGGCAACAACATATGAACTTGGTTGTCATGACGACAGAATGGTTGCCTAATAGCTAAACAAAGACTCCGGGCTATTTAATTATGTGGGGTAAAATATCAAAATCAGCGGCAATAACTAAGTTATTCTTTTAAGATCTGACCAGCTTGAATATAAGCCAGCCCATCATAAAGAAAACTAGGGGAATAGCAAACACGTTGATAATTTCAATTCTGCTTCCTAAACGAAGAGGCGTATCAAGAGTTTTTCCAGTTTGAAGTAGTTTCCCTGTTTTATAATAGTCATCCAACATTTTATCTTTCTGTAACCACAAGTTGTTCAGCCAAACTTCAAATTTTCTCATGTCTTCTTCTTCCTCCTCCTCTGATGCATGTTCATCAAAAGTACATCCATCGATAGAGCGTATGTCTATCGCTTGTACGTAAATGGAAGCTTTCTTGGGCCCTTTTCCTAGAAGATAAATTGACCTAAGTGTGAATTTGTCTTGAGCGTATATCTCTGGAAGGTGATCGCTATAAGCAATCGTAAAATCCATCAAAATGGAAGTCTCTTTGCGCATGTGTTTGCATGCCAAATAGAGACCTTTCACACGAGGGAGCAACACATGGTCAAGGCGAAACTCAAGTCCCTGCTTCTCTATAAATTTATCCGACCTCGGTTTGGTATTGGGACTTAAATTGGTTCCTTCTGGAAATATCAACAGCCAATGCTTCTTGATACTCCTAAGCTGCTTAAATCGTTTGATCATATAAAACCGGTCAAGCTCCCATTTCCGACTCAAAAATATGAAATTGTAATTCCTCATCCCATATCCTAGAAGGGGTATACTTTCCAAGGACTTCTTCATAATGATATAAAAGTTCTCTGCACAGTTGTTAAGATAGGAAATGAACCAAAGAAATACCCAATCCGAGTAAATTTGATGATTGGCTATTAGTATAGCACTTGAATCTAGATTCAAGAAAGATATACCTGAGTTCGTAAAGAGCGGATTGCCTTTTATTGAAACATCGTCCAAAATAACTTCAAGCTGTGTTGGACAACTGAGGTTGGTTATAAAGGTAATCAAGATCACAAAATTCCTTTTTGTGAACCCAATCAATTGCAATCGGATTTCTTCGTTGCCACTGAATAATACATTAACAATTAGCTGGGAAAGTACTATGCTGAGACATCCCACAACAAATGTGATAACGGCGAAAGCTAATCGAAGTATCTGGTAAATGGTAGGTTTGCGTCCAAAGTCAGGATTGGACATTGGAATGGCCTTGTCTATACTCGAATAATAGTCAGAACTTAACAATTGCTTAGCTAATAACTAATAACTAATAGGTCAATAGGTCTAAGGTGTGAATTCGGACCAGGTGTCAGGGGTAGGAACAAGAGATTCGATTTCGTGAGTATTTGCATATTCGTCTCTATGCCAAACATGCTCTATATCACCTAGATGTGTATTTTGTGTCATGCAAACCTTGCATCTAGTTTGACTAGGACACGAGAGGGAAACCTGTCCAAAAATGTATAAATAGGACATGAGTTGCCCTCTACTCGAATAAGGGAGTGCACCTTAATAGCTAAGTATCCAAGAGCTATTTTATTCTGTTCTGATAAAAATTTTACTGTATCGTTATACATAACAGTAACGATACTATTTATTCAGACTGTACTTAACAACAGAAGTCGTGACTGGAATCTTTACGTTCTCCAGAACGATCTAAGTACAACACTAGCCATAACCCTGACACCTGATTACGTTATCAGTGCGAGGATTATATAAGCATTTAGTCTGATTATAATTTATTGGAGTTGAATCGATCTTTCAGAAATAAATCCTTGCACCACAGAGCAAAGATTCGAAGATCTACTACCGTAATCCTATGCCCAGCAGTAATTACACAATCCCCTCAAGTTGGTTTGACCCCAGTCATACAATACAGTCCTACAGAGTGAAATGTGCTGGATGCTGATATAATGCAGACCTTGATTGGCGTTCTTTAAAGCTAGCTACAGAGATTTTCGCAGTTAGATCTCTTAAACCAATTTAGTAGTTTACTATTCCATATATTTAAAGTCAGCCTATTTAGGATGAAAGCGGAAGAACATTCGATCCACACTCACCCACATAGTTTCCTGCTGGGTCATAAGAGCAGACTATGTAGGTACCCCAGTACTCACTACAGTATTTGTAGCCGCATCCCACCTTTGTGGTAGACTTCCAAATAACCTGAGTGAAATGATCATACACAGAACAGGATGATCCATAGGAATAGCTGTCACCTTCTGCATACCAAGCGTCGACAGAGCCAATAGTAGAGTAACCTAGAGCCAAGTTTTCACCATATTGGCCACCAGAGTGGGTCAAAACTCCTGAACAATCGTACTTATCAGCGTACGATTGAGCGTAGTCTGCAAGAGTGGAATCCCATGTGAGATCTTCGACACCGTGGAGGACTCTTTTGATGTTGTGTTCGTTGAGAATTTCGGTCTGGAAGTCAGAAGACGAGGATGTCGCATCAGTAGATGAGGTAGTCGAAGTAGATGATGAAGTGGTCGAATCAACAGATGTTGTGGTTGGCGTCGAGGTAGTAGATGTGGACAAAGTTGACGAAGTGGTTGTTGGCTCCTCAATCGAAACAGGCTCATCTGAGGATGTTGAGGAGGTTGAAGTGGTGCTACCTTCCACGTTAACAAGTCCAATAAGCTCATCGGCGGAAGAATCGGATGTGGTAACCGGAGTTGCAGAGGTAGAGATAGCGGTAGTAGTTTGAACATCACCAACAGCTTGTGTGGCACCGGGAGTAATGATCACCGTGGTCATTACAGTCTCAGTCACGTAGACAACCTTGGCCTCAGGGTCTCTCTTTATATGGAAGAAGGGGGCAGCAGTGGCCAACTGACCCAGAACGGTAAGTGCGACCAAAGAGGAAAATCTCATCTTAATTATTTGAATGAAGGAAGGGACGGTTTTGAAGGCCAGATAATACTATAGGATCAAAACTCAAGAGGCTGCAAACAGATGATAGCGCCTAAATCTAAAAATGAGAGCGTGTAATGAAGATGGAGAACAAGTCAACAGGTCTGAAATCGAGAATGCACAAATGTTTGTACTTATATCCACTCTAGTTTGGTGCATGTTTCATCGGGTTACGCTAAACATATCGCCTTTAAAAAAATACGCGATCTGCAAAATAATACAATAAAAACGCGGTCTCGAACAAGAAAAAATGCAAACCAGACACTAATCGTGCGTTACCCAAGTAGTCAGATCTTAGATCATTTATTATTGTTTTCCCATAAATTGATTGTTTTAACAAGAAAAACCGGAAATGAGACTACATAATTTTGCGGAATGGCTGGTTGCAATTTTGAGTCCAGGCCCGATACATTCAGGGGGCAGGATTTTTTACTCTGAACAGACTTCTCAAACGGGTAACATGAAGATCCGAATCAAAAGATGCCTTCAGGGGAATCTTGTATATTGTAGGAGAGTGGCACATGCATTTTGTACAATACTTCTACGTCGTCATTTCTGAACACAGGAAAAGATTGCACTTTCACTGACTTGCAGTAGTAGCCATTTTGTTATGCGTTAGCGAAGGGTCTTCATTCTTCGCACAAATCATAATCATTCCCCCCTTTTTTTTAGATTGCTGTGGTATTTGCAGATTAATGCATCACCCACACCACATCACCGCCTTGAAAATATTTAGATTAGATTATAGGTTTCTTTGCATTTAGAGCATATTTCCTTCGATCATTCGAAAGAATTTCTCGCTTCTTCTGAATGATCCAATGACCGTCAAATCCAACACCAGACTTTGAAGCTCCTCAAGAGCGACGCTTAACTCCTCGTTTTCCCACACTTCCACAAAAAAAACGTATCTCCATGGACTTACCACAGATGGTCTTGTGGTAATAGACTGGAGATTCAAGTTGAATTTCTTGAAGACTTGCAAGATATCACACAAACTACCAAAGTTATCGTTTTCTTTAATAATGAAAGTCAGTAAAGTCATCCGCTTATCCGACACTTGGCTGATAGCAAAGGCATTCTCTGATTCTGGAAGCTGTTTTTTGCCCAGAACCAAAAATCTTGTAGTATTTCCATTGAAATCTTCAATTTGGGAGATTTTAACGGGTACTCCGTGGATTTCACTTGCTGTCAACGAGGCCATTGCAGCTGTTGTTTCACGCTCCTCATCTGATTTCAAACCTGCAACTATTTCAACCGCCTTGGAAGTTGAAGACGTGTCAATTTTCTGAATCTTGATGTTATTGTCAAGCTCATGCTTGTGCAAAAATTTGTTACACTGGGACCAAACCTGAGGATGTGAATAAATCTTTGTGATTTTGGAGATGTCTGAAGAATAGGTGATAAAGTTGTGATGAATTGCTACAAATTGTTCTCCAATGACTTGAAAATCAGGATTTCGTAGCGAGGACGTTTGCGAGCTAGTGCTTTGCTCCAAATCCTTGAGCTTGCTGCGTAACATGTCTTCTTGGATGAACCAATCACGGAAAAGATCATAACTCAGAACAACTTGTCCATTTGATGAGTTTTCAAAGGGAACTATGGAAAAATCGCACTCATCTTTTGAAATGGCCTTGAAACAAGAATTGATTGAGGGCTGAGGGAGGTACACAATTGATGAGTCTCCTGCAAAGGCATAGGGTTCAAACTGTTGACGAGCAGCCTAGAATGTTAATAGCTCGAGAATTCCAATTCCAAACTTACTTGGTGCGAATACGTCCCTGGAGGACCTAAATATGCAACTCTGATGGTGTTCATCTCATAGCGCAAATTTAAATTGCAAAAAAATTTACGGTAGCAATACATTACATCTGTACACAGATTAATTTTCCATACTTTGGGCAAGTTCAATCAATTCCTCCATACTGAACTTGGAAGATCCTGAGTTGAAGCTTTCGAGTAATTCAAGTCTTTTTTGACTTGCTGGTGATGAAGTCTCGACCAATCCGCCATAAAATCTCTGAACATTCAGAAGCAAAAGTTGTGCTTCTTGTAGTGTAACAGGAGAATCAGACTCCACCTGACCATTCATCATGACCAAACCTTTGTCATCTTTGAGTTCTTGATGGAACATCACCGTTGTGTGTGGTCTAGCAAATTCCTTATGTAGTTTGTACTCTGCCAACGAGGTGATCAGCACATGGGTTGTCTGAGGCCCAACAAAGTTCCATTGAATAAAATGCATTTCCATCGGTGATCCATCGCCATCAACTTCAACTTGAGCATCCTCGCGTGGCAGAGGCAAAACAAATGTAGGGTTTCTAATTGCTTTTTGATGGAGTCTATCAAAAGTTATCTTCGGAACCACAGCACTCAACGTGTTTTCTCCTTTCTGGAAGCGAAGTCTCCAAAGGAATTCAATTTCGTTGCTTCCTAATGATTTGATCCTGTCTACATCTAAATATGAGCCAAGAGTTTTATACCGATCTTTAGGTGTGGAAGGATTGATTGGTGATCTCTCTTTTGCTTTGGTCCGAATTTTCTTTTGCTGTGACTTCTCATATTCTTCTAACTCTTTCAGTGGATCGATCTTGTTCAATTCGAGCTTTTTTCTCTCTATCTGATCCTTCAACTTCTGTTTCAATTCTTCAGCATCGCTCGCCCCCAACTCTTTGGCTTTCTGATCAAGCTTTTCTTTATACCGAGTTGCAATATCTGTTGCAATAGCCTTGGATGTTACAAATCGAACCGGAGTCACAGATGCTGACCTCAAAAGAAGCCGTGATCTAACCAACATTGACGAAAAATTCATAAAATTTCCAGGAGAAAATGACAATCTTGTGTATCGACCAATTTTCTAAAATTGACCTGACCTCAACTATCCTGAGCCCCCAAAAAGTAGCCGTAGACATCCTTACTCCACGAAGTCCATCATATGAGACAGATCTGGCCGCTTTCAATCGAAACACTGGTTGCACCCTTACACCTGTCTCTTCCCTTTCAGCGCCCGACACCGCCCGAAAAATCTGCCCCCAAATTCTTATTCTAATCCTTCAAGCGCTTGCCTTCGTCATGGAAGCTACCGCCATTATAGGATCCAGAGTCTCAGAAACATGGAGTGCAACTACAAGTTTGAGTATCACGTACACGACAGATGCCATCCGACAGCAAGATAGCTTTTCGGTGCAAAATAAGGAATCAAGCTTTAAAGTGGAAATTCCATCTAAACAGGTACACAATCCATTTATTCAAGAAACAAGTACTCGTCAAGGAACATTTTATGTGATACTTCTTCCGATAGTTGCTGCATTCTTGCTTTCATTTCTTGCAGGGTCAGCGTACCATAGGTTTAGAGCAAAAACTCAAGCAAAATATGTCAATTTAAGTGACGAATCTCTTGACTCTGACTACACAGAAACCACAGAGGATAAGCTAACTGCGTTAGGAACTCTCAAAGATTATTCTAAACTCCATAAAACTTCAGCTTTGGAGTTACAATCGGCAAAGTCTGCAAGATCGAGCACAAACTCCTTAAATAACACAGAAACCATGGTAGACTATCAACCACCGCCAGGAATTTCTCAACTGACCACTTTGCATCTCAAGAGGCAGGAACGCTCTGCTGGATCTTCTGCGTTTTCTCCCCATTCTCAAAAAACGCTCCACAAATCAGCCATCAGTAGCGTTGTGTTGGATGAATTTATAGAAACTGGAGAGCTACCTGGAGTTGTGAATCAATTTCCTGTTAACAGTATGTACGAAACAAATGTGGACTCATATCAAAGTTTGCAAAGCCCCTCTCTTTCCAGGACGTCGAGATCCAGTTACAGCTATAGTCACAGTCCTCAGCGACACATCATTTATTCGCAAAGTCCAGCAAAAGGTATCAAAAGCCATAAATCTTTGACCAGATAATGCAGCTGTACTACTTTCCTACATCGAGTCGCTTTTTAGAGATAATCAAGCACACATATTAGAAGTGAATGTAAAGTAAAAATGTACTGAGCACCGAAACTCACATAACCACACAGCCACTTCCTTCGGACTCAGACACGTTTCCGGTGGTACTAGCTCCTTTTGGCTTTGCAGTTAGGGCGATTCGTGCAGCTTCAGTGAAAACTTCGTTAACACCACGATTTTTCATTGCCGAACATTCCATATATCTGAGAGCACCGATTTCTTTTGCGACGCCAACACCTTCATCGTACGACACAAGCTTTCTTCCAGAAGGAATATTATTCACCAACAATTCATCTTGTCCTATTTCTGGATCTGTACTTCTCAAATCAGCCTTCAACCCAACAAGAATCAGTTTAACCCCTTCACAATGCTCAAGTATCTCACCCACCCATTTATTCTTAACATTTTCAAGAGAATCATACGAATCAATTGCAAAACACAGAATGATACAGTGTGTATCACTGTAAGACAAAGACCTCAGTCTATCAAACTCTTCCTGTCCAGCAGTATCCCAAAGGGACAACTGGAGTTGTTGTCCGTCGATAAATATGTCATGAATGTAGTTCTCAAACACTGTTGGCTCGTATACCTGCGGAAAATATCCTCGTGTAAACACGTTCAAAAGTGAAGTTTTACCACATGCACCATCTCCAAGAATCACAATCTTCCGTTGAACTAAGAGTTAGTGCTTTGTTATCTCATACTTACCTGGCTTGGGAGGACTTCCGCAAAAAGGCATGTTTATTATTGATTATGACTTGTATGTTTTCGTAACAGCTTCAAGATTTTGAGCCTTGATTTTTGGTTCGATAAGTAAGTTTTGATGCAAATTTGAAAGTCCCAACTTTGTATTCCACCTTTTGGCTTGCTTGGTGGATCGATCGCTCAGATGTATTTCGAAAGAATTAGATAACTTTTTTATACAGAATCCTCAAATAATATCTGGTGTCAGGGTTAGTTCATCGTTGAACGAAAACAATTAGATCTTATCATTCGTGTCTTTGGTATGTCATCTAAAACACACGCGGCCGATTCCAATCGACTGAAGGGCAACAAGTTGTTTCAAGCACTTCAAGATCCCAAGAAGAAGCGAGCTCTAAACAAGAACAATAGATTGTTTCGAGCTTTACAAGGATCGAAAGCAAAGCCTCCGACGGCAAACGCTTTGAGCAGGGCATTATCAACGGCAAAACAGGGTCACAAAATATCGAGAAAGCCCAAATCGGAGATTTCTGCGCTTCGTGCTAATAGTTTGCTTGCTAGAGTTGGGCTTACGCAGGAACAAAAACGCTTAAAGGAGGAAAAGAAGAAGCTTATCAACAGAACAGGTAAGCCTCGTAAGTAGGATTGTCCAATCTTAGATTGAATCGGACGATTGTGATATGGTGCTTTGTGAACCACATCAGGTTGATGGTATGGTGGTGTACGGGTGTTAAAGACTGGACGAAAACTTAATGAAAAAAAATATAATAGAAACCTTCAGTATGTTGAACGGATTTGCTAAGCTTAGTATTTTTCCGATTTCTGTAGTGCAAACTAGAAGCGTCTCGTTAATGGGTCGTCTTCAACCTGCGCCAGATTCGCAAGTTAATGAGAAGAGAGTTGGTAGAGGTCCAGGAAATGGTCGTGGAAAGACTTCTGGACGAGGACAAAAAGGTCAGAAAGCCAGAGGATCGGTTCCAAATTGGTTCGAAGGTGGTCAAACCCCGGTTCACAAGCTATATCCTAAGAGAGGTTTTAACAGAGGTTTGAAGGCCGATCTTCACGAAGTGCCTCTGATCAGAATACAGAAGTTCCACGATTCAGGACGTCTTCAGCTAGTCCCAGGAGAGGTCTTAACCATGAAAAAGATGAAAGAGGTTGGCCTTATTACTGGCTCATTGAAAGATGGAGTGATTTTGCTGGGTACGGGTGCCCAACTTTACAATCTCAATATCAGCATAGAATCAACTAAGGCGACTGAGCTTGCTATTCAAACCATTGAGAGTAACGGTGGTTCCTATTCGGCAACATATTTCTCAAGAGGTATTGGATACAAAGCTCATATGTCGCCTGAAAAGTTCATCCGTAACAAGGGCTATTTGCCAATTCAACCGAAACCAATTTCTAGAAGAGACATTCTTTATTACACCAGTCCCGAGAAACGAGGATATCTGGTTGATTCCGAGTTTGCTAGCAAGATCCAAGCGGGAGCTGGCGTCAAAGCTTCCTCTAATAAGGAGAAGAAGTCCGCTTTGGTAAAACAATTAGAGGATTTGGTCAACACCGAGACAAAGAATTTTGGCGTCAATGCATTTGGTAAGAATTCGATGGTGACATTCGCGGACCTTCAATAGCAAGGTAATTTCTATTTGTACATATCATAGACAACATCTGTTCTAAACACCCACTTCTTGCCTACTTCAACGGGTGCCGCCTCATGAAGTAGACAATCATCTCCATGTTTGTGGAATAGTACCATTCCTGTCTCAGGTCGGGCCATGATCACTTTATCTTTCCCCTCGTAGAAAACGGTCTCTCCACCTTTCAAGCCTTCCCCACTTAGATAGATCAACACCGTCCATTTCGTCATTTTGTTAGCTCCGCACGTAACAGACTCATCGTAATGTTTCTCAAAGTATTGTCCCTTTGAATACTTATAAAATCGTAGATTAGGGTTGAAACCCACTGAATGATTCATCTCCCTGACAATCCAATCATCAATGCCAATTTGTTCCGTTTGAAATGCCAGTAGTTTCTTGAAATAATCGAAGAACAGTTGTGCCCCTCTGAGATCTAAGATAGACGCCCTATCGTTTACTCGTGCAGCATAGTGTTTAGATTTAACCAGTGGAGTTGTTTCAAGAACAAGATTATTCTGGATGGCCGCTATCATATCCTGGCATTGATTTGCAGTCAGGAATTTGGATATAGTGAATATCTGGCCAGGGACAATAGATTCAAACCCAGGTTTGAACAAATTCTGATCATTATTAGTTAGAGCACGGATGGAAGCTGGGAAATCGAATTCTTGGGGGTCAGAATCAGCACCAGTAGCACGGCTCTTCTTTTTGGCCATAATTTTTTATAGCATATATATATATACACCGCCTTAATTCTATTACTATAGATGTCCTACCAACCTCTCGCGTGGTAATTCAAATTGTCTTCCCAATCATCATTATTATCAGTCCCATTAGCAGGATACATCAAATGATCATCAATGAAATGCCCCGTCTGAGATTCGGTACGTAATAGTTTCAGCTTATTACCCATAATACCATTGGCAATGATACTGTTGGTGGTCTCGCTCTCTGGATCGCTATCTTCTTCTGCAGTAGCTGCACTGTTCATTAACGTGGCGGAAGACCCATTGGCTTTGCTCAAACGATTCAGTTGGTTCAGTTCACTAAGATTTGTTGAAGATGCATGAACAAGCTTATTTTCATTATTGATGGACTCCACAATATTGGAAGGTAGTTCTTTGGCTAACATCTCCATAGTGGTTGAGGAAGGAGATAGTTTAGTCAAATAGGAGCTACCTCTCTTGTCAAGTCGAGGACGATGAGAATGGTGATGTTCATTTTCAGAATAGGAGTGAGGTCTAGAACGCGGAAGGGACCCTGGAATAATTATGGACTTGACACTTGAAGAAACACTGGCCGTATCTTCATGTTCATTTTCGCCCTTTCCTGGTTCCTGGCTCGGGTCTCTGTGAACACCATGACGACGAGCTTTTGAATTAGATTTTGGAACTAAAGGTGACTGTTCAGTAGTCCTTGAAGTTCGTCCCCTATTTTGGCGATGCAAATTCATTGTTGGAAGAAACATGTGAGTAGATAAGGCTGTTGGAAGTAATGTAGCTGCAGTTGGTGGAGCGTTGGACTCATGATGGCGATCATAATGTAAATCGGTAGTTGGAGCGTGTGGTCGTCTGTTGTTAGCCAGAAATGAGGCCAGAGAAATCGCCGACTTTGAAACCATATGAGGATTGGTATTCGAATTATTTCTGCCCATTGGAGGTCGTTGCAAATCGGAAGGAGTATGATTGGACGTCTTCCTTAGCAGAGTATGCATTGGAAGCTCTGGCGGAGAAGAAATCACATTAGCAGAGGCATATACGTGAGATGATGAGGTAGATGGCTTAGCCATATCCGGATTCTCAGTGGATGATGTGAAATTTGGAGACATAACGAGCTTAGAACTTTTGATCGAGGCCTGAGGAGCACCATTATCTTTTGATTCATTTTCAGCCATTTCATCTAAAAACAATCCACTCAATAAAGATCTCTTGATAGCTGGTTTCTCTGTCTTCTTTTCGACGGTAGTCTTGCTGAAACTTAAATGGTCATCTTCAATTTCATCATCTTCATACTCAGACTCGCCAGACATTGAAGACCAATCGGATCCATCTGAAAATTCATCATCAGACGAAAACAATATGTTCTGCTGCTGTGCATCTTGCTTTCCATTGGTTTTGTCGAATAATGATACTTGCGAGCGCTGTGTTTCCGATTGAGGAGAATGTCCAGTAGTGGTGGTTTTGCTGGTTCCGTAGAGTAAATGCTGCTGATTCAATCTCTCCAGACTCTTATCACGTTCAAGAGGCTGATGCTGTTCCCGCGAAGCCTTTCGTCTATGTGGAATCTCTAACAAGTCCTTCTTCTCATGAACAGGTTGATTAAATAAACTTTTAACTTTTGGCGACTGGTCTGGCTTTGGCGAAGTTTCGACTTCTGGCGAGGGCGTATTTTCAATGAAAAACATTTGATTGCGAGGTTTCGTTCTAGATGGAGTATTTCGGATCAGATTCTGCTGATGATTAAGGTTTTCTTGAGTCAACTTGGAAGGCAGCTCTGTCCTGAGTTTTGTTGGTATTCCGCGGACTGTTTCGTCATCAGATTCGTGTTCACTATTAGAAACCTCTTCGGTGGTCTCCTTGGTACCTCCAGATGTAACCACCTGCGTTGGAGTTTTCGATTTTGGTTCTTCTAGAGGAGATGCACGTCTAATCTGTTTTTTCGGTTTGGCTATTAGTTGATCCATCTTGCCAGCCGAAATCTGCATCAGGGTAGAGAGATCCTTTTGGTTGAATCCATTATTCAATAGTATGTTACGATTAACCACCCGCCAACTGATGTTCTCTAACCTTTTGCCATTCTTAATCACATCACTAGACTTCGTAAGGGTTGTCCATAGCGTCAGCACGTTGCTAAAATCCAGATGTGCTTGATTCTGACTAGTCTGCAGAGCCTTGACTGTAGATTGGGACAGCTCTAAGAACGGTGGCGACTTTTTTCGATCCAAAGAGTCCATGGTATCATTAATTTGGGTCCTATTTTTCAATACGTAAAAATATTTATCGGGTCTTCCGTCTCGTACAGAATAGGCCTTTAATTTTTCCCCGGGAAGCGTGACCAAATAAGTAGCGGTGAAATTGAGAGATATAACCTGTTGCAAGAAGATATATTATAAGTGGGGTTATGGGGTCCCGCTAGCACTTTTGCTGTGGTCACCACTCAATCGAGTTAAGGCTGTGCAGTGAATGACCTAAACGTTATAACCACATAATCTGTCTATTATTATTGCATTGCCTTATAATACTATTTACATAATCAACCTCCTCTATACAATTCTTGAATGATCCTATTCTCCATTAATGTCAATTTAACAATGCCTTGTACATGGTGGGGTAACACTCTGCCATACCAGATCACGTCTCCGTTTCGCTTAAAGATAAGCACGTTTCCTGCGTAAACGTGCCCTCCAATGTGAGACACCATACCCACTTTGACGTTCGTTATCCCATGCATTCCAAGCACAGCGTCAAATTCTCGTTTAATTAAAGGAGCAAGCTTGCCACATCGAACGTCTCTTTTCATATGGCCGCAAATCAAAACCAAATCCTCATCCAAGGGCTTGGAGACAAATTGCGATCGAAATTGGGCTTGTAATTGAGCTATCGACTCAGAATCGGCCTTATCTAGATTATCCGGAATTGTGGTTAAATAACCTATCATAAATTCCTCCACCTTGTCATGAGACACTTCAACTTTTATGCCATTGGGATATATTGCCAGAATAGAGGTCCCCGGACTAGATGATTGCTCCTGGAACGATGTCATGCTTGTAAGTACAGGGTGATACCCGTCCAGCAAATTGCGCTTGTGGACTTGAATTTCTGATATGATAGTTCCTGGAGCTGTCTCAAATCGACTGGGCCAATCATTGTAGTTGGGATCACCCGACAGAACCAGTAAGTGCTTCCACGGATTAGCTTTAGATCCCGCAAGTGGCTTGCTTAAATCTAATTGTTTTCCAGACGGAAACTGGGGAATTTGACAATGAGTACATCCAGTATCCATATCTGGAGCGGGACAGAGGCTAACCCGCTCATAAGATGTCTTAAACGAGTAACACCTGCGCAACACCCGAGCAGATCGCAACATTACCGTTTATCCAAATTTTGGGGCCTAAAAGAATTTTCCATTATCGGCGATTACGTAATCAAACCTAAAGATCTTTGGCAACTGCGTCTGAAGAGACGTCGTGATAGATATCGAATCTTCTTTGTGTAGTGATCGGGATATTTCTTCTAGCCTCAGCAATTACCTCTGGTTTCAATTCACAATAAACAATGGTCTCCTCGTGGCCCGCCTCAACGAGCACTTCTCCATTTGGATCAACCACCATGGAGTGTCCGTAAGCTTGGTAACCACCTCCTTCGATGTTTCTGGCCGGAGAGCACATCACGACGTACACCTGGTTATCGATAGCTCTGGCAACCGCAAATTTGGTCCAGAATTTAGGACCTGTCACGGTGTTAAAAGCACCCGGGTAGCACATGATTCCCGCACCCTGTCTGGCGGCCACCATTGCCAATTCAGGGAATCTGATATCGTAGCAAATTCCGAGCCCCACTTTGCAGAAATCTCCAAGTTGAAAAACTGTGGCCTTATCACCTGCTGCGAGAGAGATGGACTCTTTGAAAGTCATTTTTCCGGGAATGTCGATATCAAATAAATGAACTTTTCTGTGCTTTGCAATGATTTCCCCAGCCTTATTGAAAGTCAACGAGGTGTTATACACCTTATCATCGGTGCCCAGTTCTGGGAACGATCCACCAACAATGCTGACTTTGTATTCCTTAGCCAGATCAGCAAGAAATTTTGTTGTTGGTCCATCGGGAATAGATTCGCAGTAATTACCGAACTCGTCAACAGAATATGGAGAGTTAAAACATTCTGGAAGAACCAGCAAATCCACCGACGGATTCTCAGTAATTGCCTTCGAGGCAAATTCTTTCACCTTCTGGAGATTGGCTTGCTTATCAGGACCAGAATAGAACTGAAGAAGAGCAACTTTAAGATTCTTGGTTAACACAGACATGAGATTTGGGAAGACATTAACTTTTCGCATATAACTTATTTTTAAGGAGATCAATTACTGGATTAGGAAAATAGCCACAATAAATTGCAATTTAGATAAATGTTGGAATCTCGTTCCAAGTCCATGGGTCGTTGAATCTCAGGCCCTGGTCCAATGAACTAATGGCTGCAATTTCATCTTTAGTCAAGTCGAAATTGTTAACCTCCAAGTTTTGGACCAATCTCTCTTTTTGGTTGGATTTAGGAATCACCAAGATATTTCTTTGGGTGGCCCATCTAAGCAAGACTTGCGCCGGAGTAACACCATGAGCAGATGCAATAGAGGTGATTGTCTCGTGTTTAAACAATGAAATGTTATCTGTAGCCTTGGAATGGTTCAACTCAACAAAAGATTGAGGACCAAACGAAGAGTATCCGACGACAGCAATGTCTTGAGATTGAACATACTTGATCAATCTGTCTTGGGTCAAATATGGATGGTGTTCGATTTGGAGCAATTGAGGCTTGATTTTGCATCCTCTAAGCAAATCCTGGATCAAAGCTCCAGAAAAGTTGGAAATACCAATAGACTTAACCAATCCTTCTTCAACGAGTCCTTCCATGGCCTTCCAGGTCTCAGCCAATGGAACATCTTCGAATTCCCATCCGTTTGGTCCACAATAGAAAGCAGGAGGATATTTTTCCTCGAATGGAACAAACTTTTGAGCAATTGGGAAATGAATGTAGTAGATGTCAAGGTAATCTAAATTCAAGTCTTCCAAAACCTTTCTAATGGCCTTCTTGACACTGTCTGGATGGTGGTAAGTGTTCCACAGCTTGGAAACAATAACCAAGTCTTCTCTCTTGACCAGTCCATCGGCAATTGCCTTGGCAATTCCTTCACCAACTTCCTTCTCATTACCATAATCCATGGCCCCATCAAAAAGACGGTAGCCAGTCTTGATGGCGTCGTAGATCTGCTGAGCACAGATAGATTTCTCGACCTTCCAGCAGCCGAATCCAACCAATGGGATTTCAATTCCGTTATTGAGTTTAAAAGACATAACGTGTATTGAAATTTTGGACCACACTCCACCTTTATATATTCTTGCCCCAGACTATTATGTAATAGGGCCGAAATATTTCATTGGCCACAGTTTCGCAATTTCGGGGACCTTCCTAGAGTGGGGGTGACAATTTATGGTGTAAGGATGCAAAATTTATTTCAATTAAAAAAGATTATGAGTATATTAGATGATATTCAGGGAATTGCTCCTGAGAAGGTGTCGGAGTCAGTAGCTCAATATCTCTCATTTGATAAAGTTAGAGGACGATGGATTTTGGAGCAACCTGATGAAGACGAAATTTACGAATACAACTCTATACTGGAACGATGGGTGCCAATTTTGAATGAGAAGGAAGCCGAAAAACGTCCCCTGGAAGACTCAACGCTTGTGGAGGAACTGAAGCAGCAGAAGAAACAGAAATTGGAGGAGCTTAGAAAGGAGAAAGTGCAATTGAAACAACTTCGACGAGCTAGAAACTCATGCATTTATGTTAGTCACGTGCCTCTTGATGTGGACTACGAGGAGGTGGAACGGACGTTTAGTAAGTATGGTATTCTTGCAGAGGATTTTCGTACGGGATTGCGCAAAATCAAGATGTACAAGGATTCTGAAGGGAATTTTAAAGGCGATTGTTTGATAGAGTATTTGAAGGAAGAGAGTTGTGCGTTGGCAATTGAGTTACTGGATAATACTAAATTGCGAGTTGGAGACCCAGACAATATTCGCGTTTCGATGGCTGAATTCAAAGAAAAGACTGATACCAAACCACCGTCAAAGCTGAATAATAAGGAACGGTTGCAATTTAAAAAAAAACTGGAGAAACTCCATGGGAAGGTGAATGAATGGTCTGATTCAGAGTCCGATCCTGAAGAAAAACGATTGCGAGAGGAAAAGGTGGTTATTTTAAAGCACTGTTTTACGCTTCAGGAGCTTCAAGAAGATCCAAGTGCAATATTGGACGTTAAGGAGGACATTCGGGAAGGCTGTGAGGAGATTGGAGAGCTAACCAATGTGATTCTATATGATCTGGAACCTGAAGGACTGGTGAGTGTGCGATTCAAATCTGCAATAGCTGCGGACAAGTGTATTTCTAGAATGAATGGACGATTTTTCGGAGGGAAAAAACTTGAGGTGACCAAATACGATGGAGTCAGTATCTACAAACGTACCAAACACACTTCCGAAGATCGTCTGGATAAATTTGGCGAATGGTTGGACGAGAGCTAAATGTAGAATGATTACATAATTATGAATTTAACGGCTGTGCAACGTGCGACAAATTTTTCAGCAAGACCAGCGAACAAACCAGTACAAAGTATGCCTCCAAAGAAGCAAGTTGAAGAGAAGAAACTCCTTTTGGGAAGACCAGGTAACAATTTGAAGTCTGGAATTGTTGGATTGGCCAATGTTGGTAAATCCACCTTTTTCCAAGCTATTACGAGATGTCCTTTGGGAAACCCTGCCAATTACCCATTCGCCACGATCGAGCCTGAAGAGGCCCGTGTCATTGTTCCATCTGAACGCCTGGACAAGTTGTATGACATGTACAAGCCTCCAAAAAAGGTTCCTGCTTATATTACTATTTATGACATTGCTGGTTTGACCAAGGGAGCTGCAGCTGGAGAGGGTCTTGGAAATGCATTCTTATCCAACATCCGTGCAGTGGATGCTATCTATCAGGTTGTCAGATGTTTTGATGACGCCGACATTATTCATATCGAGGGTGATGTTAACCCTACCAGAGACTTGGAGATCATTTCGAACGAATTGAGATTGAAGGACATTGAATTTGCTGAGAGACATCTTGAAGAGGTTCAAAAGGTGACCAAAAGAGGTGGACAATCTTTGGAAGTTAAGCAGAAGAGAGAAGAGGGTGTTCTGGTGGAGAAGATCATTCAACTTTTGAAGGACGGTCAAAGAGTCGCCAACCAGACCTGGAACACAAAGGAGATCGAAATCATCAACACCATGTATCTTTTGACTGCCAAGCCAACCATCTACTTGATTAACTTGTCTGAGAAGGACTTTGTGAGAAAGAAGAACAAGCATTTGCTAAAGATCAAAGAATGGGTTGACAAGTACTCTCCAGGAGATGTGATTATTCCACTTTCCGTTTCCTTCGAGGAAAGGTTGTCCCATATGGAAACTGATGAGGAAAGATTGGAGGAGGAAAAGAGAGTTGGAGCACCATCCATCTTACCGAAGATCATCACCACCATGAGAAAGAAGTTGGATTTGATTTCTTTCTTCACTGCTGGTGAGAAAGATGAAGTTAGAGAATGGACTATCAGAGACGGAACTAAGGCTCCTCAGGCTGCCGGTGTTATTCACACCGATTTGATGAAGACTTTCATTTTGGCCAACGTGATGAAATATAATGACTTGGTGGAATTGGGAGATGAAGCAGCTGTTAAGGCAGGTGGTAAGCTCTTACAAAAGGGTAAAGATTACACTGTTGAAGACGGAGATGTGATCTACTTCAGAGCTGGTGCTGGTAAGAACTAGATTAATTTAGTACGGTGTAAGGATGTAAGATTTTTCCACTTCTGAGCTAGCAAAAAACTCAAGAGTCTCATTATTATTGAACTTTCTATACATAATGTTACGTTATGGACTAACTCCTGTCAAAAAGAACGTGGGAATAGGACCTCGGTTTTTCTCTTTCACCACACATATGTTGAATGAATCCAAAGGTCCGATTCCAACCCAATCTGAGGCCCCAAAGAAAAAACCTTTGTCCAGACTTCCAGTTGGAGGACCAGACTACTCTAAACAGACCATAAAGAAAAATCCAATTGAATTTCTTACTTGGAAGGCTGTTGTTGTATTTGTGATCTTTGGGTCTGCTTTGACCTATGTGTTTACTAATGAGAAGGAAAAGCTCAAGTTGCGGAGAGAAGCTGAGCAAAATCGTGGTATGGGCAAACCTTTGATTGGAGGACCATTCAATTTGGTTGATGTAAATGGCAATCCGTTCACCCAGGAAAATCTCAAAGATAAATTCACCATCATTTACTTTGGATTTACTCATTGTCCAGATATTTGTCCCGAGGAGCTCGACAAGCTCGGCTTGATTTTGGATGGTTTGAAGACTCGTCACGGTATTGACATTCAACCTTTATTCATCACCTGCGATCCTGCTAGAGATAGTCCGGAGGTGCTAACTGAATATCTGAGCGATTTCCATCCTTCCATCATTGGATTGACCGGAGAGTACGAGGACATCAAAAAATGCTGCAAGAGCTACAGAGTTTACTTCTCGACTCCACCTAAGGTGAAGCCAGGTCAAGATTATCTTGTGGATCACTCAATCTTCTTCTATCTGATGGATCCCGATGGAGAATTCATCGATGTTTTGGGTCGTCAATACGATGCTGAGGGCGCCATCGACAAAATTAAGGGCCATATCAAAGCTTTCCAACCACGGGCCGAAAGAGAGAAGGCCAAATCTGGATTTTTGGGATTCCTGTACAAATGAAGATTCGTTAAGAGTACACCGTGTAAATAGAAAACAAATTAAGATATTAGGAAAATTTAAAGCAACCCTAGAATTCTGTGAAAAATTCTCATTCAAACGAAGTGCTACATGCCCATATTTACAGTATTGGACACTGAGTAAATTTACTTCAGCGCCTATTTGGAAGAATAGGATTGAAATTTTCAGAGGTCACCTTTGATTGGAAAAACTAGAGCGAGCCACTGAGCCGCGTCGTCGCGAAATAATGATTTATCTATATAACAGTTTTTTTAAAGGCACGTACGGTAAATTCAATGACTATTCAGCAATAGCAAGGTTTAAGGCTGCGAAGCATATTCGGATAAAAAGTAGCCAATTAGTATTTAGCACTTGATCATCCAAGTCTGTGATTACATACCCTAATTCTCGTCTATTGGTAGTTGACATGATGATCCGGGTTGCATGCTTGAAGCTTGTGTTGGTTCTCGCACGACCTCCTCACCTATTCCAGCTTTCCCTTCCAACAAGTCAACTTTTTCTTTCAACAGTGGCGAATAGCATGAAATGTTTGTTTGTCAAAAAGTGATAAAGTTGAACGAATCTACTAATTAGCCTTAAATTTCATCGAACATCAGCTAATCAACAAACTAGTTACCACTCTATTAAAAAGCATAGATCGAGGACAGAAAACCAACACTACCATAATCGTTGTAAACACGATTGCTTTATTTCTCTAATTATACGTTCAAATCAATTACAAAATGGTAGGTACATTTGAATTGCTCATTGTGCGGTTCTGAAGTGAATTTGTGATTTACTTTGGATCTCAGTTTGACGTGATCTTGAAGAATACTAATATGTGTTTTAGGTGTTATTCAAGCGAAAGAAAGTGGAATTTTCATCTCCTCCCAAACTTCCTGAGGACTTCGATATGAACACCGAGGTTTGGCACATTTCTGAAACCGGAGAATGGTTTTTAAATTATGAAGACTATTTGAATCGAATGGATTATTATAACATCAAGAAATTTGTCTGTGAGACATCGGGAAACTCCAATTTCACCTTCTTTGAAGCTTTGAAGGTGGAGCAAAGTGAGATGAGTATGATGGAAGCCAGATTCCCGGAACCCGTGAAAGAACCTATTTTGAGGTACGTTTCTTTTTCGACAACGCCCAGAATTGACGGATTTGTCGACGAGGTCTATGCCAAGTTCAAGGACGATTTTTTTCCCGGTGACCAAGTGGTTATCAAAGGTGAAAGCGGAGATCGTGCACGAGGAGTCATCAAGGAGAAAGCAAGATTCAATGCTATCACTCTTCCCGATGGTACCGTGAAAGAAGGATATTGTTCGTACCGCGTCTTGTTACGTACCAACGAGGAGGTCACCATCAATTCGTCTTCCAATATCTCTCGAGAAAGGAATTCGTTTACAAAATGGTACGTTAAAGCGTTCTTGAAAATGAGTTTGACCAGATCCACGAAGTTAGGGTCTCCATGGGTTCTTAAGGACTCTGTTGCCAAAAAATACAGAATTTCGTTGGATTATCCAGAACACCTCAAACAATTTGAACAACCAAAGGAATCTCTACGCAAATTAACTCTCAGTAAGATGAAAAGCTCTGAACATATATTCGACAATCTCAAAGAAACTCCTCCAACTGCAAATGAACAAGAAAACGGATTTACCTTACAGATATGGAAACAGAAATGGTACGATGCTCTTCGACACTGTACAGTTTATTTCCAAGATACTCCAGAAAGTGATGCTGATCCCGAAGTCAAGCAGAAAATCCTTATTTTATTCCAATATTCAGGCGTGAAAGTGGTCGAGAAATTTGATCCTAAGACCGTGAATTTCCTTGTGACGTCAATTCCTTTTTCCATGAAAACTGTTTATACTCCAGATAATATCTTCTACCATGTGCTTGCAAATAGGATCAAGGTTTGGCATTACGAGAAATGTTTCAGATTTTTCAAGAGTCTCAATATCACTTATAGGAAGATCATGACTGCCCAAGCTCAAATGGACGAAAATTCGGAATCACCAGATATTTACTCGCCTAAGCCTACTGGTGGATTTGTGGATATTCTTCCTGCTCCAAATACTAAAGCTCAAATAATGACACCGACAGATTCTAGAAGTTCTACACCGGTGAACATGTTCAATGGAAATAATAAGTTTAGGCCTCCAGGGCTTATAGACGACCTCAAACTTCCATTCCGCGGGGTTTCGAAGACCAAACCTCGTATCAAAAAATTACCTTGCGTCAATGACGCTTCAGACATTCTCGAGATGTGGATCTTCCTCAACATGTATGCCAAAGCTTTGGTGATTGACAATTTCACATTTGATGATTTCTTCGCTGCATTAAGATGGGAAGATGAGCAAAAAGTTTGCGCATTACTCATGGAAATATATTGTAGTATGTTCAAAGCATTCATGGACGGAAGAAGACGGTTACTGGTGACAATGCCAAAGGAAAATCTCATCGACGATATAGAAGAAGACGAACAGATCAATGAAGACGAAGATCACTCAGGACTTGGGGAAGCTAATGCTATAGAGGCGGAGGAAAATGACGATTCTAAGAGTGATAAAGACGAGAAGGCAGAGCAAGAAGAAGAAGAGGACATTAATCATAACGCTTACTCATTCTTGAGATATAAAAATAGAGCTTGGGAGGATAGACTGGCTACACGTCAATTCAAAGATGGAAATTGGTTAATGATCCTGATAGGAATTATGTCGATGGTGGAATATCTACCGGAGTATTCTTCTGACATCACCCGTATCTTTGAAATTCTTGCTCCTGCTGATGAAGCGTCTACCCCAGAAACCTTGCAGTACAACTATTTCAAGAAGTTACCTGCCGAAGATAGAGCTAAGACCATGGCAATTATCATGTCTTTGTTATTGAACGGAACGGTAATCAGAGCTCACATGGACAAATGTTTAGAGGATGCTACTAGTTTGAGAAGAGACAGACTGGAACTGATCAAGGAATTTAAAGTTCTCATGGATGAGGCTATAACTATTCAAAAGATGGTCATAGAAACGTTAAAGATTATTGATGCGAACACGATTAAGAGCTGGATGCTCGATTCGGAAGAAACTAAGGATCTGATTGAACAGAAGAAGAAGGTTAGTAGGCTGGGTTTCAACTATATCCCTCCAGAGCCAACTGGATTAGAAAAGGCTGTGTGTGCCAGCAATCCAGAGTTCATGAAACTGATCAAAAAGAGAGTCGAGAAAGCAAAAGAGATTGACGAGATGAAGCAAAAACGTCGTAACTTGGAGAAGAGTCTGAATGAAATCGATTCCCAACGGATCTGTTACATCGGTTGTGATAGAATGTACAATCGGTATTGGTGGTTTGAAAAGAATGGATTGCCAAACCTCAGTTCGTCAAATGATCACGAAGATGACGAAGACGATGGGGGAGACTTGAGCGATGGTGATTCCGAATTCGAAGAAGATACCTATTTGATGGGAAGATTGTGGATCCAGGGACCCGGAGACGAAGATAGAAGAGTGTTCTTGAAGTTTTCCGATGAACAGCTCAATCGTTGGAGAGAAATCACTCGTTTGGTCCATACCACCACGGAGGAGGAAGACTGCACTGCGGAAAAAGTTGAAGCGATGGAAAAGACAGAGGAACCAGCCTATATCAAGGAAGAACCGGAGAACGGTATCTTAAAAACTTCTGTCGATGAAAAGTTTGTGAAAGCTGCAGATACATTCTTTGGTTTCCAATTTGAAAATGATGAGGTGAAGGATAGAAAAGGGTCGATTGTGGTCGACAAATATGGATCCACGATCGATCGTCAATTTACTCCTTTGGAGCGCAAGGTATTAGAAGAAGGACCAGAAGTTCTCATGTCTTCTGCCGACTGGGGATATTTAGAATTGAGCCAACAGGTGGAGGCTTTATTGAAATGGCTCAACATTGAAGGAGAGCGAGAAAAACAACTCCGGAAGCGTATTGTTGATATTCAGGACCAGATCAAGAACAGTTTGAATTCGAGAGCCAAATCTCTAGGAATTGGATGCAAATCCGAAGACGAATTGAAGCTTGAGAAGATAATTGCGGAGAATGAGGTGGGTGATGAGGAGGAAGATGGTGCAAACGAATCTTTGGACTCCAATGATGGCGAGAATACGGACCCCAATGGGCGTCGGAAACGGAGGCACGATGAGGACGATGTCCGGATGCCGAAGAGAACGAAGCGTATTGGAAATCGGGATTTAGAAAAACAGATGATGCTTGAACGTGAGGCCAAGTTGGAAAAAGTTTACCATGCCAAGGAGACTTTACAAGCCATAAGGACAGACAGAGATAAGCAGAATCTTCTATCTTGGGTCAATTCTCGAGCTACTGAGGCATTTGGATACTCACATTACGATGGTCCTAAAGTTCCTGCCAAATCTGTCGGCAGGGGTCGCAAAAGTAAAGGCAAAAGATGAAAACAATTGGTGTATCAATAGTGTAGAAATTTAATATAGTGTCTAGTCCAATTAGAAAAATAGTAGATGTAAAGCGAAAAAATATTTTCAACATTGTTTGCAATGATTCCAAGACAGTTACAGTTACATAGAGCAATTTTCAGTGGGCCGAGAGTTGTGAGATTGAATGGAATACGATTCCAATCATCTAAGGTGTCCCCTAAAGATCTTGCTACACAATCGAGTTTGCCAAGAATCGAGAATCCAGACACCCCCGATAGAGATATTAATCCGAAACGAAAGTTACCAAAACCTGATTATGAGGCCGAAAACTTCAAGGTTGCTGCTTGGCAGCGTGCCTTTGGTGAGTTATTTGTGAACGTCTTCCGTATTGATATGGATAATGTGAGAGCAGGTACCATGGGAGGGTCCAAATATTATTATATGTGCAAGGATCAAGGATTACAATTTAAGAACGAGCCACTTTCCGAGACAGCTATGTTTTGGTATGAGACTTTGGGACTTCCTAGAACTTTTGGACAATGGTTCCAAATCACTGGATTACATATTTGGTTACTTTCTGTGCGGATGAGAGCCATGCCTTTCAAGGTTGGAAAGAATTACCAGCAAAAGTTAGTGGACAAATGTTTCAAAGATATAGAGCTTAGATTGAGTGAAGAAATGAACATTCTTTCAGGACAAATTAGAGAGAGCTATATGAAAGATTTCCACTCGCAATTATTGGGACTTACATTTTCCTATGACGAGGCTTTGGCCGAGAATTCGGACGCTGTTCTTGCTGCTGCTTTATGGAGAAATCTCTTCAATGGAGACAAAAACATCGATAATGTCAAATTAGAGGCCGTGGTCAGATATGTGAGGATGCAACTTTATGTTTTGAATAAGATCAGTGACAGAGCCTTTGGTTTTGGAGACTTTGAATTTGTTGCGCCTACAGAATCCGTTGAGCCTCTTACTCCTGAGGAGGAGGAGAAACTTAAAGAGGCAACTCGCCAAAAGTTCCAGCCTAAAGACGGAAAAGTGCTTCCCAGCAACCGTTCTAATTTATCTATCGACGAGTAATTTATGTACATAAAAAATACGGCTTGAAAAAATATAGAGAAAAATAAACGTTTCATGAGGTTGACTCCAGTGCTCATTCAAGAGGCACCTACATATCAAAATGTGGCCAGTGAACGTGTATTGATGTTACGCGGTCTTCAAATAGTTGGTATGGAGAACTTTGCAGAATCTGACGACGTGAATGAGGCGCTAGATATGACCGATAATGAATTACGATACTTGAGTTTGAATGTTCCAATGAAACGACTCAAGACTTTATTATTGGCCAAGAATCTGATATCCACTATCGAATCGAATTTTGCCGCGTTTGTTCCTCATTTAGCTACTCTTTCGCTCATCCGCAACAGTCTTTCCAATCTAAAAGATCTAGTTCCGCTTAGACACTGCAATAATCTACAAAACTTGTATCTTAATAACAATCCGCTTACAAATTTACCAAATTACAGGAATTTTGTCATCTGGCTTATACCATCGTTAATGGTTCTGGATTTTGAGATCGTCAAGCCAAAACATAGAGAGATTGCTGTGGAATTATTTGGCACCTTCGACCAACCTTCAGATCTGGCTCAGAAATTGCTAGATAATGTCCAATTACAACCATTACAAGAAGCGGTGATAAAACCACAATTGACGAAACTGACCGACGAAGAAAAAGTGCAACTCGAAAAAGAATTGATTGAAGCCACCAATCTAGACGAGATCGAGCGCATAGAAACAATTCTCCAACGAGGCTATATAGAATAAATGACATGCATGATATATTTCAACTAGACTAGCATTTGATTTATGGAAAATCTAGAGTCTCTCAACTTGTCATCAAGATTAGCAATTCCAAATTTAGATCCATCGAATTGGACATTGTTGAGTTGAACCAAATCCGGAAGAACATCAATTAGTCCTTCATTGCTCTGCTTTCGAACAAAACATTGGTGACAGACATTTGATTCTTCCTCGTACCACTGTAGCGATCGAGTATTATGACAATGCTTGCACTCTTTCGGGATTGTGGCGGGGAGATTTAGAGTAGACGTAGGTCCAGAGAGAATTTGAAGCGACTCTTTGTATAGTTTGTGCCATTGTTCGCCTGTAGCAGCAAAAACAACTTTCTTCATCTCAGAACAGTACAGTCGTAATAACGATCGTTCCTTCTTTCCTTTCAACTTCGCTCCAATGCGCAATGGAACCAGATCATGGACCAGATGATTGCAGCAGATCACTCGCGGGACCGGTCTTGCTGGTTTACTGTGATTCCTCACCTTCAAGTTTGATCCTTTTTCCGGAATAAGCTCGAATCCGACAGCACAACCAGGGGTATCCTGACAACATGTAACATGCATACGATGGGAACAGAGGTTACATTTCACCAATCCACCTCCAAATCCACAAATGGTACACTTCGAATCGAGATTGTTCAACAATGAAAGTTCTCCTCCGTGAACTGGTTGCAACGATTCTGAGCCAAATTCACAATTCTCGTTAAAAACCGCACAGATAATATGACACCAATGGCCGCTGCTAGTCCGCTTTAGAGCATCTGGACATGCAGTCGAATCTCCATTGAGACTTCCCGCAGTAGCGCGTTCCTTAGCAGGACACAAGATGCATTTGCGGTCCGTGGAAATAATTGGATGGAGATCATTGGAACATGGATCACAAAACCATTCGTAATCAATTGGTTGTTGAAATCCATCTGGGAGCTCAACTCCATAACAGGAAGCATGGACATTCAGTCCACAAGAGCCACAGATCAGAATCTCCGAAGCTTCCTGGTCCTCGCGACAAACACAACATGGACGAGCAGCAGTCGAAAATCGTACACTGTATGTCTCCCGTTTGATTATGTTGGCCTTGAAAGGGGTAATCTCAAATTTGCTATCATAACGCGACCCGGAACCAGCAGACTTGGCCTTCTTTGCTTTCCGTTCGGCTGGTTCCTCGGACATCCGTTTCTTTGTCTTTACAGGCTCATCATCATTCCGCAAGTCGGCATATGGAATAGTTACTGTTAATGATTTTGCTGTACCATTTTCATTCTTCAGTGGCTTCTTCATCTTCAACGATTTCTTTCTGGATTTCTCATCAGAATTTTCTTCGATAGAGCCAAGTTCTTCCTTCACTCGCATCTTACCTTTGCGTGCGATCTCAGGCTTCTTCTCATCATCAACAGATTTGCGAGGTCTAACTTGATAATCCTGTCTGGCCTTGAGAATCTTTCGGGAATCCTCATAGAGTTCGAATTCAATCTTTCTCTTCCATCCATTTCCTCCTCGTTGACTCTGTTTGCGCATCACCTCATTTGGATCCTCCCATTCTACAGCATATTCACGCCACAGACGAGCACATCTCTCACAGAGTCCAAAGCATGTTTCATCACATGATCCAGGAAGTGTGGCACCAGACACCTTGTACCATTTTGAAGAAGACTGGGTGTCACAGTATTTACATCGGAATGTGACATTATTTTTGATAATTTTGGCAGTATCATACCTAGAGTCATCTTCAATATCATTGACATCAACTCCATCTGTTGTTATCATCTTCTTAAACCGATTTTTGCTTCTTCCAGCATAATTATCCCAGATCAGATGACCATTATTGGTTTTTTTCCAAAGATAATAGAAGCGGACAATCATTGCCGATGTCTGGGTTCCAACATCCTTAAACACTGGATAAAGCTCACTACCGTTGTGTTTGACCGACTCCTCAAATTTTTTGACTTCTTCGTCTGTGAACGTTGGCTCTTTCAATGACTTTCTGGTGAATTTTGAAGTGTCTTTCAAAGATTTGACAGGATCGTAATCATTTTTCATCAAAACTTTTAGCGCAGCATCAACGAAGTTAGGGGTTGTTGGTATCATTTTCAACTTCTCAACATTCGGTTTTGCATCCTCAAGATATTTATCAACCATTTCCTCTTGAGCTTCGGGTTGCCTCCATAATAATTCGGAGGTTTCATCTCCACCTCTCTCAATGTATCCCTTTGGTTTTGGCTGCAGCCATCCTGGAAGATCAGCAAGATCCCAATCCTTGAACTCTTCAGGAATTGGGAATTTAATCGATTCGTCTTCCACCGGATTTGGAGACTTCTTTTTTGGAGACTTCTTCTTATTTTTTGACCGTGCATACTTCGACCCGTCGTAATATACCACTGGATGATTGTACCAGTCAGTCATTCCTGTAAATTGATGCTTGGCTCCTAGTCGAGATGCTGCACGAGCGTATGGTCTATCCTCAAGGTCAAGGGCGTCTTCAAGTTTCGCATGCATACCCAAATAGCGATACGGCCACTCTTCCAGATCTCTTCTTTTCTTGAAAGAGAACTCCTTATCTGTTTCCAGGAACTTAATAGCTGCCTCTTCATACCGGGCAATTCTATGTTCGTGTGCAGATTCATTATCAAGCGTTTGGGATGATAATGATCTAGTATCTGTCTCGACAGGAGTCTGCGAGTTGGAAAATTCGTCACTAGCATCCGACTCCTCGTCTTTCATAGATGCAGCAATTTGAGAGGGCAAACTACTATGAAGCATATGACCTCTTTTCTCCACCATTTCCTCCTCTAGATCTCTGTTACAGGACGCACAAAACCAGGCAAACCCTCGCTTGGGTTTATTGAAAATTGGTGGATCCAGACAGAGAAGATGATAGAGTTTTTCACATTTGAGACATTTAACAGAGTCTGATGAAGCTGCCCATTGTAAGCATTTTTCACAATTCTTTGGATCAGACAGCAAATCCTGCCCTCTTCCAACTTCAACAAAGACATACTCGTACCGTTTGTTCAAAGCCTTGTAGTAATTTGGAGGTAGATTGGTCAACCTCACCGTAGGTAAAACGTCATACATCTTAATCATATAACGATCATAGAGCTTGTCGAAATAGAAACTGTTGGGCAACATTCGATATGCGTCCAAATCTTCAATTTCAGATTTATGCTTCACGGTGGCAAGTCCTCGAAAACTTTGAATCGGGCATTCATCCATGTGTAGAGAGGCAAACAACACTCTCGAATCATTGGATTTGCGATTCAAATCACGAGGTCTATAAAACCAGCACACCTGGAAACTATAATTTTTCGCCGTCTTGGTGGTAATTTCCTTGTCCTTTTGAGCAAAACCTTTCACTCGAGCTATATAGTAAGGTTCTCCCGGAGGTTCACAAATCATGTAAATGCTATCTCCTTTCTTCACTCGAAGTCCATTTTTAAGCACCAGAGTGTTATTTTCGACTTTGGCTCCCTTGAGATCGAGAATGGTGTTGAAATCTTGGTCGCATTTGGGTTGGAAGTTTAAAGGTATTACCTCGTCCACAGAGGTATATATGGACCTATCTAGCGGTTTATGTTTTGCTGGTGTCTTGGGAGGTTCTGGTTTTGGAGGTTCCGGCTTTTTCGTTAGCTTCCGGACGGCATTTCCTTTGTCTTGTTCATGATCAAACTCCAGTTCACTCTTTTCCTTGTAATTAACGTTAACAGTTGTTCTTCGTTTGGGTCTAGAGGCATCCATGTCTATATAAATGATAGTGGGTGTGTCGTCTGAGACCAAATCGTAGCGAATCGAAGAGAAGGCTGTTGCAGAGGAAAGAAAAGATATTTTGCGAGCAAAAATTCACGAAGGGGGTGGGGGTTATATCGAAGTGGGGGGCGAATATCACTCATCTAAACCTACATACGTAAAGGATACGACTATTAATAAGAGAGTTTATTACCTAGCTTAGCTGCATCTTCAAGTAGGTTATGGTTCATGGCAGCTACGGCCAATATATGAGTGATTGCTAAACCGAAGGCACAATGACGACGCGATTTATCGCATGGGAACCAGTTATGAAGACTATGCGTGGTGTAGAAAGTCACCGGTCTCTAGAATTGTTTCAATTAACAAAGTTCTTAATTTTAGCTGAAGGGATTATTTTGTACAGTGTGGCCAAAGTTTTTTTTCAAATACAGAATGGACCAAGATAGAGGTGTTCCTGATATTCCGGGTGAGCTAGTTTCCGAAGAGGTTGGAAATTATCTCAAATCAAAAGTGGCTCAGATTCTACGTACTCGCTACAATGTTTTCCCGGGTTCTCAACCTGTGAGTTTTATTCGAGAGCATCTCACGAATTTGAAGAATAAAGATTATCTTGTTTGTGAGAAATCTGATGGACTTCGATGTTTGTTGATGGTTTTGATCAATGAGGACACTGGGGAAGAAGGAACGTTTTTAATTAACAGAGAGAACCAATATTATATGGTGCCTGGTTTCCATTTTCCTCGTACAAGTAAGAATTTTGATTCTTCGCATAACGGAACAATTGTGGACGGGGAACTCGTTTGGAGTAAGAATCCGATAACTGGAATCAAAGAAATGAGATATCTGATATTTGATTGTCTGGCCATGGATATGAATAGTGTGATGAACAGAAATTTATGGAAACGATTATATCATGCTCAACACGAATTCCACAAGCCATATATGGAATTACGAAGGGCCTTTCCAGATGCCCAGTTCCCATTCAAATTGGATTTCAAAAACATGACACAACCTTATAAGATTAGAAAGATTTTCCAGGAGATGAAGAACTTGACTTATGTTTCGGACGGTTTGATTTTAACTTGTTGCGACACTCCATACATTCCGGGAACTGATTCGACTTTGCTGAAATGGAAACCTGCTGAAGAAAACACCATTGACTTCAAGCTGAAACTAGAATTCCCCAAGTTTGTTGATGAAGATCTACCAAAACATGATCCTAATCGTGAATATTATGATTATGATACTAAGCCAGATATTAAATTATATGTTTGGAAAGGAAAATCAGACGATGTGGAGGAAGATGTCGAACAAAACATTCTTCAGAATAATGGTGAATATAAAAACAGCTTCCAAGCCCATGAAGAATGGAATCAGCTCACTATGACGGATCAGGAATGGGAAGAGTTGAAGATGACTGGAGAATCGTTCAATGGCAGAATAGCCGAAGTGCGAAGAAACGAAAACGGAGAATGGAAGTTGTTGAGATTCAGAGATGATAAAGTTCACGGAAATTACATCAGTGTGGTATTAAAGGTGCTTAAATCGATCGAAGATTCCGTTAGCAAGGACGAATTGGTGGCTGCTGAGGACGAAATTAAGACTAGATGGATGGAGAGAGAAAAGCTCAAGCAGCAGTACGCACAGCATGCTCAGCAAGCTAAATCAGCTCCTCAAAAGCGCAAGTCGGAAGAGATTTCCAAACAGGACGACGATGACGAATATTACGAGTCAGACGGATTTGAAGAGGTTCCTACCTACACCAAGACCAACAGTCCTAAATATGGAGACCTAGAGGTTTCGAAAAAAAGACACGTATAACGAATTGTATACTAATGTATCTCTATTTACAATTAAATGTACGACATTATACAGTTTCTGTACAACTCTCTTGGATTACCGTTTCCGGAGAGAACGTATTCCATTTCTGCCAACTTTGGTAAGACCACCTCAAGATCTTCATTATCTTTAAATCCTCTCTTAGCGATCTCGTTCCCAATTAAATTGCACTCGGCCATATGTTTGAGTAAGGCGTGGATTTGATCTTTGGACATTCTTGGAACTTCCAAATGTTTTGGAGCTCCATTTTGTGTCAACTTTTCGGTAATGACACGGTCCCACTCTTGACCTTTAGCATATTGATCTGGGGTCTTAAGTCCAAGAGCAACAGGAATGGTGTCACATGATCTGTGGAGGGAATGAGTGGCCATCACCACGGCTCCCTTAGCAAATGTTTTTTCACCACTAGCAAAGTCCATAAGGGTCTTTGGAAGCTGCAACTGTAAACTGTAAATTGGTTTAAATTCTCTGTTTCTGTAAGCCGTGAGTCTGTAATGCGTGAAAGCAGAGAAATTGTCGATCGTCAAGTAGACAGGAACTTGAGTCTGAATAGTCAATTGGTCCAGAACAAAGTACAACAGAGAGACCCGACTGGTGTATTGACTGGCCAGAGTTTTCTGAACGACGTCTCCCAAAGAATCACCTTTAGAGAAAGAAAGATTCACCTGCCTTTTTGATTCCATAGCCGGAGTGTAGTCCTCGGATATTTGGATCTTGTTTAAAACATCCTTGTTGAGTTGGTAGATCTTCTTCACCAAGTCTCTACTAGCCATAGGAAGATCATAAAGATGAGTGTTCTCGTTCATCTTATAATCGGAGGTACCATTGAAAAATATGTCCATGTTGGAAATATGTAGAATCACAGATTCCTGTTCCAAAGCAAAGGCATGGAATTGAGCCATCAATGTCGACTTTCCAACACCTCCTGCTCCCGTGATGAGAAGTCTATTGGACTTAGATGGAGAACTCAAACCTTGGGCAGCAAGCTCAGCGAGTTTGGGAGTCTCAATTTGTCGAGACAATGTGATTGGGTTGGAGTATAACTCATTATATTGATTTGGCTTAAAAGCACCCATGATGTAGAGCGATTTATGGGCAGATTTCCGGTATTTCACGATCTTGTCCAAATGCAGATTCTCAGTACTAAGAACAGGTAACTTTTCGTAAACTTCAGAGTCCGAAGCGAGTTTCTTATAGTTCTGAGAAGGAAGCAGCTTGTTGAATCGTTTATCCTTTCCAGACCCTTTTCTTGACTTAGAATGGTCATATTTGGTTGTCTTTCTACTGAAAGACTTGGACTTATAAACTGCCAACGAAGCTGTGCAGCTCGAGAACAACCTTTGTTGCTGAAATGGGACCAAAGATCGTAGCATGATGAAAAATAGATTTTCTCCTAGTTTTTTTTTCGTCGAGCTTTTCCATTTAGCTTACGTAAGAATAAAACATATAGAATCCATACAGCCTTCACATATTAATTATTACATACCGGGATAACGTGATCACTAACATTAGACGTTCCTCAGTATCTTGGATTGTTCATTGGCTTCAATTAGATGTCGAACACCTTCTTGAGCTTGGCGACGTACTTCTTCAAGCCAGTCTTGGTCTCCTCAGTCTTGGTACCGGCAGTGTCTTTGGCATCGGTAGCAGTAGAAGAAGTCTTGTCTTTGGCATCGGAGACAGCAGAGTCAACCTTGTCCTTTGCATCAGTGACGGCATCCTCAGCCTTGGATTCGTACTCCTTGGCAGTATCGGTGATGGTGTTACCGGTTTCAGTAGCTTGGGTCTCAGCAGCTTCAACAGCCTCAGTAGCTTGGGTCTTAATCTAGTGGGGTTAGAATGCCATCACGAAACATTCATTACTTACTTCTTCAGTGGACATTATTTAGGAATAAAAATATTGGAATATCAGCCCCCCTATATATAGTCACAACAGCCACACGGATATAAAAAAACCTAGGAGGTGAACAAGATGGAACTAAACGGAACAAGTTAGGATAGAGAAAGTTATTGTTTTATGCTATTGTTATTTCTGTCACTTCCGCAGATTTCCTGCGTAAGCCACTACTTGTTTTTGTTTCGGGAAGCGATCAGCAGTTTACAGAACAAACAGAGGTGGCTAGAGTTTCAGATGCGATAAAGAATGGCACCACAGACGTGTTTGGTTTGGGAAATACTTCACATCCGCCTCATGGCAAAATTGTGGATTACGCCAGACAGCTTGGTTCGAGACACCCGTACACCAACAGTAACAGATAAAACTTTTTCTTCTCTTTGCCTGCTGGGTGTGGCGTGGATTTCGCGGTAACAGAATTTGTTCTGCACGGGTGTGCGAAAACCCCGTCCGTGTATTTCAGGGGGGTCTACGCAGGCTAAAATCTCGGCTGGCGGTTTGCGGGAAAAGAGTAAAAATTGAATACCGCCATTTTCATCCTCTAGTGTTTTAGAATTATATTGAACTAAGTATATATTTAGTTCGCCAGATTATTCAACAGTGACTCAAGATGGATTTACGAGTCGGTAGAAAGTATCGAATCGGTAGAAAGATCGGCTCAGGATCCTTTGGAGACATCTATTTGGGAACCAATATCATTTCCGGAGAAGAAGTTGCCATCAAATTGGAGAACGTGAGAGCCAAGCATCCACAACTAGAATATGAAGCGAAGGTTTACAAGGCCCTTTGTGGAGGAGTGGGAATTCCGTTTGTGAGATGGTTTGGAACAGAGTGTGATTATAACGCCATGGTTATTGACTTGTTAGGCCCATCGCTAGAGGACTTGTTTAACTATTGCAACAGAAAGTTCTCATATAAAACGGTTCTGTTGCTTGCTGATCAGCTTTTGTGCAGAATCGAGTTTATACACGCCAGAAGTTTCATCCACAGGGACATTAAACCTGACAACTTTTTAATGGGTATTGGCAAGAAAGGTTCTCAAGTCAACGTTATTGATTTTGGACTGGCCAAAAAATTTAGAGACCCAAGAACTCATCTTCATATTCCATACAGAGAGAACAAGAACCTGACCGGAACTGCCAGATATGCCTCCATCAATACCCATCTTGGTATTGAGCAATCCAGAAGAGATGATTTGGAATCTTTGGGATACGTGTTGATCTACTTCTGCCGAGGATCTTTGCCGTGGCAGGGTCTCAAGGCTGCCACTAAGAGACAAAAATACGATCGAATTTTGGAAAAGAAGATGGCCACTCCTGCAGAGGTGTTGGCAAGAGGACTTCCCTTGGAATTCAGACACTATCTCAATTATGTGAGGGCTTTGAGATTCGACGATAAACCAGATTATATTTACTTGAGAAAGATCTTCAGACAGCTATTCATAAGAGAGGGATATCTATATGACTCTATTTTCGACTGGACTGTGTTCAAATACAAACTGCATCAGCAACAACAACAACAACAGCAACAACAGCAACAGAAGGCTCTCCCTAACGGTGAGGAACCTGCCGACAAGGAGGAGGACAAACAGGTGACCACAGAAACGCAACAGGTCACTGCGCAACAGCAACAACAAACGCTTTCTTCGCAGCAGCAATATTACCAAGATCCGACCACCAACTCCGAAGCTGTCAAACCGCTTTTACAACAATCCCAGAATCAAGCGCAACCTGTTCCTGATCCATCTGCCGTTCCTGTGAACTCCCAATTCAAGTCTACTCCACAAGCCTTCAACAAATCTGCTTCCCACTATAATGCTCCGCCAGGTCAAGAAGCTGCCAATTTCAACCCAGCATGGTTGTGATCTGAGTGGTGGCGACCCGTGCGTTATTTGATATCATTCTTCATATTGTGGCCATCTTCCGACCATTTTATATCCACATTCAATTCGTTTGATCTCCATTTGTAATCGTAGTGCCGACGCGTCGATCGCCCCGCGTAACGGATCTCACTATTTGTGGAGGGGTTTCTTATAAATACTCCATGAGACCTTTGAGTAAATTTGTAAGAGGGTTGAAAACAAAGAGGGGTATGACGGATATCTTTTTTGGGACCACCACCACGCTCAACAGGTTTTCATTCCTGCGTACGAACAACGACTTTATTTCCAGTACCATCACTGATCCTTCTTCATCTACTCGATTGGTGTTCTACAAACAAGATGGGAAAAATGGTGTTCATCCGTATATGGTTGAACGAGAGGGGTTGCTTGGGCTGTTGAATTTGCAACTCAATGGTCTACCGGAAATGCTGAAGAGCAAATTCCATATTTGGGCTGAAAAGAATGCTGTGAAGTCGATGGATATTAGAGACGAGATTTCTGTGGTGTTTTTGGGATTGGATGAGGACGGGATTGATGAAAAATTCTTGTTCAACGACAACTCGTTGACTAAATCGTTCAAGTATCCTCAGAATTATCAGCTTCAAGATTATCCCACCTTCAAATATGAAAAGTTTCAAGGAACCCCATATTTTAGTGTTGATGTGACCCATAGTGAAGAACTTCAGAAATATTTGGATTCTTTTACAGATATCACTGTTGTTAATAACATGATGTCCCTGATCAAAATCACAAAGAACGAGTCGTCCTTATTCGCATATTCAAAGATGTATATGGATTGGCTGATGAGAAATAAGTTTTGTCCTGGATGTGGTACTAAAGCTATTCCTGTTGATGCAGGAACAAGACTATTTTGCAACACACCCCAAGGAGAATGTCCTGTGAAAAGTTCTGCAGTGAGCAATGTTTGTTTCCCACGGACAGATCCGGTTATTATTGTCGGTGCCATTTCTTCAGATGGTCAAAAGATTCTTCTGGGCCATAATAAGAGACATCCCCAAGTCGAAGGAAAACGTATGTTCTCATGCATAGCGGGATTTATGGAACCTGGAGAAACAGTGGAAGAATCCACTTTAAGAGAAATTTGGGAAGAAACTGGGTGTTCTGCTCGGGAAGTCAGAATAGCGTCCAGTCAGCCATGGCCATTCCCTGCCAATTTGATGATCGGATGTTTTGGAATCGTTCGTTTCGATGGAGTAAGTGAGGTTATCAATACTGCCTTGGACAACGAGCTGGAAGACTGTAGATGGTTCGATGTTAAAGATATTCAAAAGCTTCTGGAAAATGGTGAACTAGAAGACATTGCATTGCCTATGGAAGGAAGTATTGCATTCGAACTCATCAAGAATTTGGCATACGGAAAATACTAGATTAATAGACATTCACTAAATCATATTCAATCGTTACAGGGTTTATTTGCTCTGCTGAGCCTGAGCAGCAGCCTGAGCAGCTTGTTGCTTAGCAATGTCTTCAGCGGTAGGCATTCCCTCGGTGAAGATCTTTTCCAAGGTTAACTTCTGATCGGCCAACAATTCCTTGGTCTTTTGTTGTTCTTCTTGAAGTAACTTTTCTCCGTTCTCCTTCAAATAGGTGTGCATGTTGAGATAATTCTTCTGACCCTGTTCTCTAATCATATCTAAAGGCATCTTTCTCTGTCTCAATTGAGGAGCAATTCCAAGCAAAGATGAGGTCAATGAAGAACCATTAATGTTCTTCTGGTCTTTTGCCCATTGCTCTCTCAACCGAGCCTCTCTTTCGGCAAACTCATCAGCAATGTTCTTTTTATCTTTGAAAGAAGCAAGAATTGGTCTGACATCCTTGATTGGTTGCGTAGCAATATATTCAAGGAATGGAATCAATCTGACCAATTTGTCGTCTCTTTGTCCCTCCCATTTATCAATTGGAATGGCGTTTTCCGGCTGTAAAGAGTAGCAGTCCGCATCTGGATCGATAATAACCAATTTGGCCAAATCTCTTTGCATCATACTTAAATCCTTGATGACCTTTCCATCACTGGTTCTGCAAGCTTCCCGGAATAAGGAATACGAAATAAACGCGTGATATGGATCCAGCTTGGCAACAGTATTCTCAGCAAAAGCCATGGACGACTTGGAGAAGATAACAATCTCGTAGTACTGTGATAAATAACCAAGGAAATAATCAACACCAGGTCTCTTTGCTGTCTTCCATCCCTTCTTGTGATCCCAGTCGGCATGAACCAACAAATCGTCTAGTTCCAAAACAAGGGTTAATGGGTGTTTGTAAGGTTCAGGAAGTGGTGGAGGTAACAAGTCGGTGAATGCGGGCTCCGAGAAAACGTTAGTGACTCCCCACATTCTCTTTTTGAATCTGGTCCAGATGTTGACTGGGTTTAATCCGTTTTCAGCGTCATTGTATAAATCTTTCTCTTCCTCAGGATCCCAATCTCTACAGTTGTAAGCTCCTCCAGCAACGGCAGCACTGAAGATCGAAAACCAAAACAACTTGGCCAATCTATCTTTCTTCTTGTCCAAGGTGGACTTGACATTGTTTCTTCTCTTTCTTGGCTGACCAAACTCATCTTCATTACCTGTCTGATTTTGATAGGTCTGGGATTGCTCCTTGACAGGTTCCGAATCGATTCCGGCTTTAGCAAGTAGATCCTCGTCCAAAATGGAAGATGGCTTCTTGTCCTCCTTCTTGTCGGTGTAAAATCTAAGTTGGGTGCCAATCGTGGCTTGTCTAGTCACCACTAACTTGCTCACGATAGGCGTACTAAGACGCGCAGTCTTGGCAGACCGGGCCACCAAACTAATCATTTTATGTACAGGTTGAGAGGTGTATTAATTTTGAAAATTTTTCCGCCAATTTACCATGGCTATTTACAAGAATTACATCTGTTACAGCTATCAGGTCATCATCATTTCATGAGTCAATACTTTCGTAGACCTCTACGACGATGGTTTTAGAGCTGGTTGTTTGATCTTACCTTTCAATTTCAAAGTTAGCATACTGTAACATGGCCTAGTATTGCTAGTCTGAAACCAAGAGGAGTATGGTTATTAAAAAAATCGCTCCACCATAAATAATTTATAGCGTGGTCGTGTACTTTTCCAACGGCAAAATTCGTCTTAAACTTCAATTAATACACCATGTCGGATTTGTTTGCTTCTCAACTGAGTCAATTCAAGAAGACTGTGCGTAATTCATCTACAACTCTTCCTTCGCAGCGCCGCATAATTGATAAACCAAATTTGAAACGTTCTAATGATACTGACCACGATTACGATTCCAAAAGGTCCAGAACCAGCGATTATGATTCTGCTCCGCAAAGTTCGCTTTCGATCCGTTTGATGACTGCCTCAGACTTCATAAAGTCTAGTGACAAGCCTGTGAAGGTCGAGGAGCTTCAAAAACATATCCAATGTAGGGTGGATGCTAAATTGTTGAAGGTGTTGACCAATGTTGATCGTATCAAATATGATCCCGTTAATCAGACTCTGGAGTATCTATCTTTGCATAATATCAAAACTGGAGATGATTTGATCAAAGTGTTGGAAAACCAACCCACTTTTGCTGGATTATCTGTTAAACAATTAAAAGATGGATGGAATGGATGTGCAGAGACTTTGGCAGAATTGGAAAGAGAAGAAAAGATCATAGTTCATAAAACCAAAAAGGAAAATGCTCCTCGTCACATTTGGTTGAATGTTGGATTCTACAAGCTTGAAAATGTGGTGGAACCCGAATTCTTTGATGCTTGGTCAACCATCAAAGTTCCTAAAGGTGACGACCTGGCTAAAATGTTAATTGAAAATGGATCCAAGCCTGCTAACGTGGACCCCGACTCTGTGAGGAACAAGAAGGTTGCTCCTACACAAGAAAGAAAACAGAAAAAGGCCAGAAAAGGTAAGATCACAAACACTCATATGAAAGGCATACTTAAAGATTATAGTCGAGTTTAATAGATTATTTAATGAATATTCAAGCGTCTTTCTTCTTTTTATCTTTCTTGTGCTTTTTCTCTTTCTTCGGAGAATCCTCGCTTTTTCTCTTTTTGGAATGCTCTTTGGTCTTTTCAGCTTCTTTATAGTTGGCCTTACCATAACCTGTAGGGAAATGTCTCATTCTTAAATCGTCATGCTGTTTCACGTCCTTGCGATGAGTCACCACATTGGAGTAGTTTATTTGTGGAATGGTGACTTTTTCAGATATGTTGTAGAATCTAGCGATTTCCAAGTTGTTCAACGGTTGCAATTTGTCTTTATCTTGAGCGCTCATGATTTTATATTTTCTTTTCAAACTGGCTTCCTCCGCGGCAACCAAATCCTCTTTCAAGAAGTAATCGGTGCTTTTAATTTTGAACTCTGTGGATGTTCCAAAACCAAAGTTGACAGGCAACTTCTTTAATTTCTTGACGTTAAAATCGGATGGAACCTGAATCAACCAAACTTCCTTATTTTTCAAGTTCTTGGCCGATAATTGGCTCACATCGCCCAATCCTTCAACCTTTTTAAATGATTTTGGTGGCTGGAAATCCACCAGTTCATTATCGGAAAGATCCTGATCCGAATCTAGTATTCTTTCACTGGATAATTGGCTCATTAGATTAAACAATAATTTTCTGAAATTTTTCAGATTTTTTTTCTACTCCGTACACCAACCGGTGTACTTCTCTATCTAATTGTAGTCTCCACTGTTGAAGATGGAAATATCAACAGCAGCTTTGACATCTTCTATATCCAAGGACTCCATTCCGCGATTCAATTTGGCCTTACTCTTCAACATCTCGTTCAAAGCACGGGCTTTTTCAGCAAATTCCAAATATTGAGACTCGTCTCCTGTAACATAGGTGCCAGTAAAAACTCCCACCTCAAATGAGTCAATTGGCGGCGAAGATCGGTTGCTGAGGATCTGAGAATCAAGAGTATCATCTCTAGAAACGACTGGAGTTAAAGCAAGTTCCATCTCATGATCTTTAATCATATTATCAGTGACACAACATTCTATCAAATCTTGCATATTTTGAAAGAAAACTTGATCTGCACCAATTGCGTCGGAAATTTCTTTATCGCTCTTATTATATCCAACCAAGGCACGATTATCAGCAAGATCAATACCGTAGATATGGTTGTGTCTGATTGCTGGACAGCAGGAAGCAATGTAAACTTTTTTAGCTCCCGCTTCTCTTGCCATGCTAATAATTTCTTTCGAAGTGGTTCCTCTGACAATCGAATCATCCACCAAAAGAACAGCCTTCCCGTAGAATTCGGAAGCCATCGCGTTCAACTTCCGTCTGACAGAAGACTGTCTTTGTTTCTGATCTGGCATAATGAAAGTTCTTCCAACATATCTGTTCTTGATGAAACCTTCTCTATACGGAATATTCAAACTGTTGGCACATTGAAGAGCAGAATGTCTAGCCGTATCTGGAACAGGAATCACCACATCGATCTCCTTGCGCACGTCCAAACCAACTCTTTCGAATTGAGAAGAGATGTTGTTAGCCAATTTTGTACCCATTTCCAATCTCGATCTGTACACACTGATTCCATCTAAAACAGAGTCTGGTCTGGCAAAATAGACGTATTCGAAAATGTCCGGAGTGTACGATTTCATAGGAACAACTTGCTTGAATTCTGGTTTCATGGTATCCTTAGGTATTATCACTGCTTCTCCTGGGAGCAGATCTCTGTAAACTTGAAATCCATGAGCTTTCAAAACCACAGACTCAGAAGATAACATGTAATCTTTAGATCCATCCTCCTTCATCCGCTCTCCGATAAGTATAGGACGGATTCCATGAGGATCTCTGAACCCAATAATACCATATCCAGCCAACATGGCCACACAGGCATAGGCTCCTCTCACTTTCTCATAAACTCCTTTCAAAGCCTTGAAAAGATCACTGTTGTTAACTCTAGACTTTCCATATGCTGCCAATTCACTGGCAAACAGGTTCAACAATAACTCAGAGTCTGAATCGGTATTGATATGTCTGTGAACAACTTCATCCATATACGTTCTAAGCTCGTCTCCATTGGTAAGGTTACCATTATGACTCAAGGCAATACCATATGGAGAGTTCACGTAAAACGGTTGAGCTTCAGACGTGGCACTTGATCCCGCAGTAGGATATCTCAAATGAGCCAATCCCATGTTTCCGACCAATCCCATCATTCTTTGTTGGGTGAAAACATCAGCTGCCATTCCATTACCCTTACATTGGTACAATCTAGCTCTCTTTCCACAAGTGACGATTCCTGCTGCATCTTGACCTCTATGTTGAAGAAACAAACATCCATCAAAAAGCTCGGCCGCACAGTTTTGACTTTGATCAGCCAAAACGATTCCCAGGATACCACACATTGGGTTAAATTGATTTTATCTTTGTTAATTTATTTGACTCTGAAAAATTTATTTTTTATAAAAAAGGTCGATCGTCGCTTGAGATCCTCCAGATATACGACCTAAATAATAATCAACGCGTCATGACGGAACACAATGAACGGTTCATGGAATCATTTGCTCCAGAAAGGAAGTCGGTGCTTGAAGAAATGGAGTTCCAGCGGCAACAGCTCATTTTGGAGTACAACCAAAAGATACTTGACGGACTACTCAAAGAGAACTTACTTCGACCGGTCAAATTGAACCATGTCAATGTCCAAGGAACGGGCTTGCAATTCAGAGACAAGTATTTAGCCCGTCAATTACAACCATTATTGAAAAATTCGAGTCTGTTCACTCTCAAGTCGTTTCTAGAAAAAGTGGACGCTACCGCATACAATTTTACCAAGTCCGGAGCCATTCAAGAGATAACCACAAGTATCGATCCTCATTCAATTTCATCTCCATTTGGGAACCCTGATACTTTAGAATTGGTTGCAAATGTAAAAATTCAGCCAGTCAAGAAATTGTTCATGAAAGTTGGAACCAATGTTGGAAATGGTGAAGGAGACGGTAATTTGTCACTTCAATGGCGTAATATCTTTGGTGGAGCAGAATCTCTTACCTTTGATACCAACATAGCGTCAAACAACATTGGAACAAGAAATAGATCACAGTATTTGTTAAATTACAGCATGCCATTATTCAATAATCCAGATTACAAGTTCGATACTGTTTGTTACCATTCTTCCAGATTCATCGATTACACAACATTTCATGAGCAAGCAATCAATGGATTGACCGCTAAAATCTCCACCAATCATCTTCCCTTTGAGAACAAATTCAATCAAGAGATCTCGTTTGAAGCTTTACTTCGATCCATCAAACTCGAACAATCTCCAAATGGATATCGTAATAACTCGTTGGTCAATGACTATTTTCTATTCAATGCCGGCGATTCTCCCAAATCAAGCATAGTGTATGCTCTTTCCCATGACACACGGAATCTGCCACTATTTCCGACTTCTGGTCATTTCTTCAAATCCACTACAGAATACTCGTTCTTACCAGCTTCCAATTTCATCAAATCCACCCTAGAACTTTCCCAAGCAGCTCAGTTTAATAAGTCAATCAGTTTTGTACTGACTGCTCGAACTGGATTGATCAAAGCATTGAATAATTCATTAATCCATCCAATGGACAAGTTTCAGGTCGGAGGTCCTAATGATGTTCGTGGATTCTGGACTTCGGGAATGGGTCCTAAACAAATGGGTTTGAGCATTGGAGGAGACGCTTTTTGCAGTCTGGGACTCAGTGTTTTCCATAAAGTTCCATTTCTGTCACCCGAGTCCAATTTCAAATTACATTCGTTTGTCAACTCCGGAAAACTCATACATCTAGACAAATCCAGGTCTGACTGGGGATTGGCCGAATTGGCAAGTCAAATGAACGTTTCTACTGGAATCGGTCTTGTATATGCACATCCTGCCGCCAGATTTGAGATCAACTTCACTTTACCGGTGGCCATCCACCATGGAGATGAGATAAGAAAAGGTATACAATACGGCATTGGATTGTCGTTCCTGTAATATAATGTTTTATAAGCCAATTTTTCTCTTTTCCTCGATCGAGTCAGAATGTAACTTGATGACCTGAGGAATGATCAAGGACTCGATATCCGTTTTGGATGGGTCACCATCCAATCTGATCCATCTCTCATCATCTCGGGTGACAAACACCACCTCGTGTTTTCTAGTTTGTAGCAAATTTCCAATCACCAATTGATGATTGTATCTCTCCAATGAATCTTTAGATTTCTTGATAAGAATGGACGGATCAGTTTCCAATTTGAACGAAACAATCATCGAGATTGGAGCCCATGAATCCACCAACCTGCTCAAGAATTTTGGAACAGGTTCCAGATCCATCACCAACTTTCCACCAGATTCTTGACTTTGAATCTTGTGTTCTGGAATACGTGAAAAAGGTAGGAAAAAATCGGACACCGCTGCTGCCAAATAAAATAATGCATCTGAGCCAATTACCGACAGTTCTTGCGCAATGAGTTTGAGTGTGAACAAGTATTGATGTACAGTGGTGAACGGAACAAGTAACAATGATTTTGTTTCTTGAGCACGTCTGTACTTTCTCAACACCACAAGCATCTCTTTCTGAAACTCGTTATTCACCTGAACAGTTCCATTGTCCGACTCGGTCATATAATCCAAAAAACAGTTTGTAGTATGACTATAATGTCTCGAGTAAGGTAACAAGGAGAATTCTCGATGAAGAAATACCACTGCATACCCATTCTCTAGGAAATATTCTGCTGATGTGGCTCCTCTGGTACCTGCACTGAAATTGTCAATAAAACGAACAGTATTGTTTTCCAAAGGAACAGTTGTTCCTCCAGAGGTCACTAAAACAATCTTGCGTTTTTCTTGATGATGATAGTCAATGAAGTCCGCCACTTGTCTGGATATTTGTGATAGGTACGCGGGTGGTTTATGAAACCGGAAATAATTATCCTCGTCGATGGATTTGGCAGCAGGAAACTCTGGAATTGACCGATCTATTGCTGCTGTTGTATCGGGCACCGAAGTATGAACACGGAGATTGTCTTCTGACATTCTAGAAAGAGGTTATTGGACTGGAAAAGTTAAATGTGCACAGCCTTTGGAAAAAAAAATATCTAGGAGCAATAATGAACACTGTTGTGTTTTTGGACCTGAGTATGGGTCCCCAACCTTTGGGACGAGTGAAAATTCAACTTTATACTCAACAATTGCCCAAAACGTGTGAGAATTTTCGTCAATTCTGTACGGGAGAATACAGAGAGATGGGAAGACCGATAGGTTACAAGAATAGCAGGTTTCACCGATTAGTGTCTGGGTTTATGATTCAAGGAGGAGATTTTGTGCGAGGAAATGGAACCGGGACTAAGACGATTTTTGGAACAGATGCCTTTGACGATGAAGGATTCATGTTCAAAAATGAACCGATGACCGTAGCAATGGCCAATTCGGGACCAAATACTAACGGATGCCAATTTTTCATCAATCTGGGCAACAACAGTTTTCTGGACGGAAAACATGTCGTTTTCGGCCACATAATTGAGGGTCAAGATATATTGATGAGTCTGGATCGTGTTTCTGTCGAGAATGAACGTCCTGTGGTGGAAATCGTGATCTCCAATTGCGGCGAGATGTAGACTCGACATCCGTACACCACATATTATTAGATTCCGCAGATCCAGGGTCTATCTGGTCTGATGACCACAATTGGGTCAAGAACAGAGCTGTTTTGAGCATTCTAGTTTGATCTGGTCAATTCTGCCCTCAACTCTCAAATATCACTAAAACTAAATTACCACGCTTTGTTTCTCGCATATGAGCGGCAGCAGAGATACCCAGAAACAGAAATCATAAAAGTTTCCTTAGCGCACCAAGTCCATTTCATGGCATCTGAACCAATAATTGCACAACCTTCCGTTACAGCATCTTCGACGTCTCAATCAACGCCTGTTGATAGTCCTCTAACTAGCGTCAGTCTTGAAGATCAGTCGATCACTCCTGCCAGTGCCACTGAGGGAGGTCGGGAATTGTCCAAGACAGTTTTGTATGTTGGAGGAGTTCATAAATCTGTGAGTGAGGACCAATTGAAGGAACTATTTTCATCTTTGGGACCTCCAGTGCAAACTATCAAGTTGTTATTTGATAAGAATCGGCCCGGTTTCCACTATTCGTTCATCGAGTACGAAAACCATGCAGCAGCCGAAGCGGCGGCTACAGCTTTTGACGGGACGATTCTCATGAACTATCCGTTGAAGATCTCATGGGCATATCAGATCCAACAGAGTAAGCCTGGAAAGTCGTACAACTTGTTTGTGGGGGACCTTTCCCCAGAAGTAAACGACGAGACTTTGACTGGTGCTTTCAATAATTTTGACTCCTTGATTCAGGCCAACGTAATGTGGGATATGAAATCTGGCCGGTCCAGAGGTTATGGATTTGTTTCGTTCGAGTCAGCGCAAGATGCAGAAAACTGTCTACAAACGATGAATGGTACAATTCTTGGTGGTCGTTCTATCAGACTTAATTGGGCCTCACATAAGCTCTCTAGTCATTCCCCCGTGTATCAACGCAAGTACATGATGCCACCCATTCCTACCATTAGGACCGCTTTTTTGGGACCCCCGCCGTATGAAATGATTCTACATCAGACTCCAAGTTGGCATAGTACCGTCTATTTGGGTAATCTGGTTCATTTCACCACCCAGAATGATCTGATTCCACTTTTACAAAATTTTGGTTACATTGTCGACTTCAAGTTCCATCCCCAAAAGGGTTGTGCGTTTGTAAGATACGACTCGCACGATCACGCAGCATTAGCTATTATTCAGCTGGCCGGTCTCGTTCTCAATGGCCGGCCACTCAAATGTGGTTGGGGCAAACAGCAGAGCTTACCTGTCCCTATAAACTACGTGTATAGAAAATGAGATTAATGCACGGTTTTAAAACGAATTATGACGTTCCAATGGGGTATTGGCGGTTTGAGATCTAATCGATCCTTCTTCTGGTTGCCCATGGTATCCCATCATCGAGCTGGAAGAATCTTCTTCAAACTCTACAGGATTTTCAGAACCTTCGGCAGTACCTTGAATGAAGTGTTTGAACTCCATGGCAGCAGCTGAGGCTTTACGCATCAGGAATGGTAAGATGTTTGTGGTGTCCAGATCTTCATTTCTCGTAGTGTTGACCCGCAAAAGAGGTCCTTGATGAGTAGACACGGTCTGGAAATTCTGTAATGTTTGAGCTCTTCTAAGAGTATGATGGGCTTGGACATCGTCTCTCATCTTGATCTTATCGTTCTGTAACATCACTGCTCTGTCAATAGCATAAGGTAATCCTCTATGTCTTCCACGAATCATCATGATAATCACCACAAGTTTCGATAAAGTATTGAATTGCGCACAGAATGAAGGAGTGGTGTTTGGATACCCCAGACTCAAGCCCACGGTACCATAAGCTGAGGTGACTTCAAAGAGAACACTGAAAACAGTAAAGTTAATATCTCCAGCAGTAAGTCTGTCACCTTCTGAGATACAAATGATGAACAAGCCCAAAAACAGAAACCACAGATCAAATGAAAGCTGTTTTCTCAAGTGAGTTCCGATAAATGAAATGGCCTCCTGTTTTCTGTCATTGTTATTATTGGTAGAAGCGGCGTCGTTGTCGAAGTAAACTCCCAATGATTGTTCCTCGTAGACGTTAGTTCTTCTGATCGAAATTGCCAATGGCAACACCGAAATATACATCATCACCATATAACTGACTTGAACAGCAGGGCTAAGTTTGGAAAGATCTACCACCACTAGACCAGCTGTTCTCGTAGACACAGCCTGAAAAATTCCATCCAAAACACGATATCCAGGATCAATACCTTTAAGCACCGTTTTATGAAAGTCCAGAATAATAAACAGGAGCCAATCGATGCCGTTCAACACCACCAGCACAAAAAAGAGCCACCATGTAGGACCAGAAGGGAACAACAGAGTGAAACATCTTCTAGGGTGTTCCAACAAGAAAGCCAGCGATTCCCGACGCAAAGTCAATGGCCTGGAAAACTTATGGAGCACCCAGATCAGAAATCGCAGAAAAATCGGAAACCCAGTGTTTCCGGCCACGATTAGAAAAGCACCAATCAACAGTGCATACGAACTCTCCTGGAATGACATCATTGAATCTGGAGTGAGAGTGAAACCTGAATCATTGAAACACGTCTGTGAGTACCAAAACCCCCACCACGTCGGAGAAATACCCCCTGCTCTGACAATTTCGATGTATTTCAGTCTGTTGACAATCCATGGAACGAAGAATACAACTCCCAAGACATGAAATCCGACATAATAAACAACCAAAATGATACTCAATAATTTCAAGGCACGATATTCCACTCCTCCAAGCTCCTCCTTCTGTTGATCTGTCAAAGCCACAAATGTCGAGTTTCTTCCAACAGTAGGGTTCCAGGAAAGATAATTAGGCGCAATGTTTCTGCTGCTTCTGGAATATAAACTTGCCAGTTCTGCATCGAACGAACCCCCATTCTCGTCATCATATGCAATGGATCTTGAAGATGTGAATTTGCGACTCAATCTGGAGAACCGGTTGGTTGTACGTCTCATACTTTTACGAAGCATCTTGTCGAAAGTTGGAGACTTGACAAATGCTCGCTTACGGTTGTCCACTTTTGGAGCTTCAACAACATCGAAAGTGTGCGCTCGTTTGTTCATGTTGGGCCCCTGTTGGTCATTTGGAACGGTCACCACATGTGATTGAGTTCTTCCGACATTTCGAAACCCTGCACCGTTATCATCGTCCTCTATGGTCAAATCCGCATCACTCAATCTATTAGGAGACGGGGACCTTGAATCTACGTCGGATCCTACTTCGTCACTCACTAAGCTTTCATTCTCATCATTGATCACAGGAATAGCCTTGGCTGGCTCCTGTATAACCGTTCTTGAAAATTGAGGCTCTTTGAATTTGATGGATCCGCTGGTTTGTGTCTGTTTCAGCATCCGTTTCATCTCCCGAGCCTGTTTCAGCTGTTTCCGTTTCACTAAATGTTCATGACGACTGGTATGACCGGGAATCTTGCGTGAATCCCTCTCTGCGGGTCCGTGAATTACTAAGGCTGGTCCAGATTCATCCTCAGTATTCACATCTTTATTCTGTTGCATCATAGAAATGGACATGTACAGATCCCGGGGCTCAATCTCTTTTTCTCGTCGTTTCTTTGGAGGTTTGGGTAGATCTGCAAACTTGATATCCTTCGCTGGAGGCGAGCTGATGGCATGAGGTTCGTCTTCTTCATCACTGGGATCGCTATAATGTTCCACTGGGACGTAATCAGAACTATGGTGACCAGACTCGTCCAAGTTGTCCAACTCTATATCATGACTTTTTTCGTGTTGTTTATAATCTGGAGATCCTCCAGAACTTGAAGAGAGCGGAACAGTATAATCGTTTTCGAAAGCAGTGTCCAACTTCTGTTCGTGATCTTCCATCTGTTGTATTCTGTTTAGCTTGTTGAGCCTGGTTCCCAAATCTTCAGAAGCGTTATGCGTTTCGTAAGCCTGTCCTTCGATAAGATTAGAGGCTGCTCTTTTTGGACGAGAACTTTTACCGGTATCCATTGTTTGAGTTCTGAACTGCGCCAGGGTAGCAGACCGACGCATTTTGAAATTCATCATGGATTTCTCTTTGATGTCATCAAACGACTTCTCGAACCAGAACAATCGCAAAAACACAATCGCCGAATGTATAAAAATTGGAGTGGTGAACATACAAGTAATGTAAATTGCAATCTGTTGAAATAAAGTCAAATCGTTGACATCAACTGTGTTTAGCCCAGCTTGAGTAGATGCACCCGAAGCAAAGAACAATGCATCGATGTACGAAATGTTTCGTTGCGGGTAAATCAAAATGGACCCGAAGATACACCACAATATCACATATGTATAGTGAGCTGCCAGAAAGTTTGGAATAAGACGTTGAACAAACGGTCCCAGCTTGGCCTGGACATGATAGATATGTTTTCGTACTTTAAACCAGAACTTCTTTGTTGAGTCAACCTCATGTGGGTGGTCTCGTTTTCGACCCAAAAGAACCGATACTTCTGGAATTCTCATGCCTTCAATGGGCAAGTATGGGACTAAAAATTAATTAAGTTCTTAAAATTAAAGATTATATAAGCAGAATAGAAATTTCAGCTTCGTGTTGTACGTTGGCCAGCATTTAACAATGCGCGAGCCATATCCACTTCGTCTGTATCTGTTCCAGGCGAACGGTTGTACGATTTTCGAACATCGGGGTCGATTGGTATTGAACCCCGAAGTCCTGTAGCGTCTGATGGAGTAGGAGTGTCTTGGTTTTCATTTGGAGAGTCGTAGTTGAAATTGGAATGCATTGAGGGATTGTAATGGGTTTGATATTCAGCAAAAGATTGCGGTTGCTGGGAGTTTTGGGTTTGACGATGTTGACCCTGAACCATTTCCACCACATCTGAGATACCCGAATTAGCTAGAATCTCATTAAAGGAGCTGGCAGAATCCATGTTAGAAGACTGATAGATATGTGATATATCTGGAAGCTGTTGAGAAAGAGGAGCTTGATGGACAAATTGGTGTCCTTTGGGCAATTTTGATTTCAATTTGGGAGTTGGCACTTCGGATCGTTTTATGGAAGCACGTGCAGGATCTCTGCAATCAGGACATGATTTGACTATCTGGGCCACCATTTCTTTGATTTTGGGCCAATGATATCTGTCGCAAATGTATGAGGTTGTTTTATTGATTCCACCATGATCTCTGGAATGCACTTCGTTGACTATTCGAGCCCGTTCGTCAGGGTTAATTATAACCTCTTTCCCCTTGAGATACAAAGTGGAATTTTCCACTGTATAAGTAGAAGCCAATGAACGTAAACGTGACTTTTCCTGTCGACTAGCATCCTCTGGATATTTTCGGGTTAGCAGGAAATTGCGTATCTTCTCATATTTGGAATCGGCATCGGATTTTGTCTCTGGAGGATCTAATTCCCGGCCATAAGTGATGGCATCGACCAAGAAGTCTTTCTGGCTCTTCAACAATCCACATCCTTTCAAACGACCAATCTTTTTGAAATGCAAACTCTCCAAGACTGCTTTAGCCGGAGCATTTGTGTCAAAAATCAATTCCATCATAGCATAAGTATAACTGAGTTTTGGAGCCCAAGCAAGAAAGCATTCTGCCAAAGTCCGACCGATTCCCTTCTCTCGAATACCAGCATTCACCAGCACATTTGCAGTAGCAACATGGGCAGATCGTCCGGGATAACTAGCCTTGATGAAAAAAGTCCCCAAACATCGTTTGGCCCATTCTTTATGAGACCAGGAAATATCCAAAGTAGGTTGGTCTCCAAGAACCATTACAGCAGCAAACTGTCCAAACCAGTAATCACGGAACTCGTCGATGGAAAGGGGTTCGAAGAACGGCTGTGTATCACCCCGTGCGATCTCGTCATTATATTCTTGGGTCAAAAACCGTAGAAGTTCGAATGGCAAACTGTCGGGCGAAAAGATAGGATAGATCGTGGCTGTTGTTTCCTTGTCTTTCAATAGAACCGTTAATCTCTCTATATCGACATTAACATTGTAATGAGGTACAAAGTGGCTATTTGATAAGATAACGTTGTTGAAACCACCCATTTGGGAGATACTAGTGACAACTTTTACGCGAAAAGATAAAAATATTGGACTGCGGTGAAAAAATCCGCGAAGGATTGAACGGGATGCTGATTAGGGAAAAAGGCGCATCGGTGCATACTCATTGTTCGCACCTTTTAACCTCAACAACATCGACGTAATGCAATTGAAAGTACCAGATATCCATGCAGATCCAATGCAATCCCACCCATTTTTCTATTGTCATAGATTAGCATAGATAAGAAATGTTAATTATTCCTCGACGTTAGATATAGATAAACTGATAAGGGTGAGGGCGAAGATAATATAAGAAACCCTCCGTATTGAAATTTGAGTCTTAATTTCAATTCTATGAGCAAAGATTTGAAACAAAACGGACTAGTTGAGACAACAGAAGTGTCTTCTGTCTCTTCTGGCTCCGATGCACACCAACGAATTCTCAAGGATGGTCACACCGTCCGTAAATTAAGACGTCGTCATATTGATTTGATCAGTATTGGTGGTTCCATTGGAACGGCTTTGTTTGTGACTATTGGAAATGCTTTGGCCTCTGCTGGTCCTGGAAATCTCTTGGTTGCCTATATTATTCACGCTTTCTTGATGTACATTATTACAATCACTATTGGGGAGCTTATCTGTTATTTACCTGTTGACTCGCCTTTTATCACACACGCTGGTCGTTTTGTGGATCCTGCTGTTGAGTTTGCTTTTGGATACAATTTCTTGGTGATGGTGGCTCTTTTCGTGCCGTTCGAGATCACTGCTGTGAATAACATGATTCATTTTTGGACCGAAGATTATAATGCTGCTGCTGCTGTGGTTCCGATGCTTATCACTTATATTCTGATCAACATTTTTGCTGTGAAATGGTATGGTGAGTCTGAATTTTGCTTGGCCATTGGTAAGGTCGTTTTGGCCATTGGTCTGATGTTCTTCACTTTCATTACCATGCTAGGAGGAAATCCGCTACATGATAGATATGGTTTCAGAAATTTTGGGGATGTTGCCAACGCATTTCCTCAATATTACGGCACTGGATGCTCTGCCTTTTTCTCTGCTTATCAAAAAGCCATTTTCAGTATGGGTGGACCTGAATATTTGGGTATGATCGCTGGAGAGGCTGAAAATCCTAGAAAAGTGCTTCCTCATGCCTTCAAGACTGTTGTCTATAGATTGGCCATTTTCTATGTGCTTGGTTCTCTTTGCTGCGGGCTGGTCCTCAGTAAAGATGACCCTACTCTTGCTGCTGGAATTGCATCGGGAGCCGCCAGTGCCAGTGTTTCGCCATACGTCATTGCCATGACTAACATGAAAATTAGTGCATTGCCAAGCATTGTTAACGTTTTATGTATGAGTTCTGCTTTCTCTGCCGGAAACTCCTACATGTACTGTGCTATCAGAGCCTTGTTCGGTCTTTCTAAGAGAGGTTTTGCTCCTAAGGTTTTCTCTTGGACTACTAAGAGCGGTGTCCCTATTGCAGGTCTGGGAATGATATCGGTCTTTGCATGTCTTTCCTTACTTCAGATCGGTTCAACTGCCATCATTGCGCTTAACTGGTTGGTTAACTTGTCTGCTGGTGCCCAAATTTTCAACTACTGGTACATGATGATTGTTTACTATGGATTCTACAAGGCCTGTGTTGCTCAGAACGTGGATAGGAGAACTTTCCCTCTTCAAACATGGGCCACCAAATTGCAACCATATCCAGCTTTCTATGCGTTTGGTTGTATGACCATCATTATTGTCTTTTTTGGAATTTTTGCCTTCATTCCTGCTTTCGACATCGATTCCTTCTTCTACTACTACTTGATGTGCTTTGTCAACCCTATTCTTTATGGATTCTGGAAAATCTTCAAGAAGTCCAAAATGGTTGATCCTGCTACCGCTGATTTGTTTTCCAATTTGGATGAGATTGACGCTCATGAAGTGGAATATTATTCCACCCACGAGAAGAAAGCACCGGGGGAGACTGGCTGGTTTGGAAGAATTGCCGCCTGGCTTTGGTAGAAAAAATGTCTCTCATTTATTTTTTATAGTTACTTTATTCAATTCCGCATGGATCAATGGTTAGAAACTTCGTCTGGAAATCGAATTCATAAGACGTGTAAACTCCAAGGTCTTAAACATATTGCATTGGCAGGCCAAGTTACTTTATGTGAGGGATGTCAATTGACTGCCAATGAGAACCAGATTAAAATTGCAAAGAATAGTTATTTGGAACCTAAAGTTCAAATGGAATCGTCTAAAGCAGATATAAAGCTAGGAACGTTTACTCGAATTGGGGCCAGAACCTCGATTCAATCTGGGTCTATCATTGGAGGTCGTGTTAACGTGGGATCAGATTGTACATTGGGTGCCAATTGTATCATTAGAGATTGTTCAGTCATAGACGATAAGACAATAATACCCAATGGCTACATAATACCATCTTTTACAAAGGTGAGTTTTGAAAATGGAAAGTTGATAGAAACCCAACTTCCACCCAGTTACCGACAAATTAACGAGCAAAATGTGCGCACGCTGCAAGTTGTAGGACCTAATGTAAATTACTAGAATGGCATCGCGGTCGAAAATTTTTGTATTATACAATATTCTACTTGCTTAACAATGTCTTCTGTGGATTTCAACAATTTAGCCCAGCAATTCTGTACTTTCTACTACGACCAGTTCGACAAGGACAGAGCACAGCTTGGAAATCTCTACGTAAGTTGAAAAACATGGAAATTATATCAATATTTACTAACCATATTAGAGAGACCATTCAATGCTGACTTTTGAGTCTTCTCAGATCCAAGGTGCGCGGAATATCATTGAGAAGCTCACTTCGTTGGGATTCGCAAAGGTGGCCCACAGAATTTCCACTTTGGACGCACAACCAGCCTCTGGAAACGGAGATGTCTTGGTGATGGTCACTGGAGAATTGTTGATTGACGACGAAAAGAATACCCAAAGATACTCTCAAGTGTTCCATTTGATGCCAGATGGTGGTTCTTACTTTGTTTTGAACGACATCTTCAGACTTAACTATGCTTAAGTGGGGCAAAGATCATCCGACGCGGATGATTTTTATTGGTATATAATCTAGTTCTGGTAGAATGACTATGGTGGATCCTTGATTCATCTTGAAGTGCTTTTGCCAAGGCCCTGAGTTCCATTCCTGTCAAAATGTTGAATATATTGAATTAGATTGCTTAATCGCGAAGTAAATATTTATGGAAGTGCCAGTTGTTCCAAGTCATGTAAGTTATTGCAGATAATTCTAACGTTTTAGAGACCCAAGAAAGACAATTCAACTACAGCAGGTCCGGTCATTCCAAAGACGCGTCCTAAGAAGTCTGAAACCTCGAGTAGTAGTGAATCAGAGACCCCCTCTATTCCTTTGTCCAGACCCAAACAGAAGGAAGTGGCAGAGATAGCATCGATAGAGGTCGTCGAGACTCCCTCAATTCCTTCAAGAAGACCGCGCACATTGAATGCAGCTATCGATAGCGTTGAACCGGCCCCTGAGACTCCTGTGTACGAGAGTGTGTTGGCGGTGTACGATGAGCAGAGTCCTCTGAAGGGAAGGGAGGAGGTGAAGGAACAAGAATTGGAGTTAAAAGAGAAGGTTGAAGATGATGCTGAGGAGGAATATAAGGGTGGGGACAATGCTGAAGAGAAGACTGAAAAGAAGACTGATGATAAATCTGAAGACACTGAAGACAAGGGTGAGACCCTTGAGACTCCTTTTGTTTCCGAACAGACCGCTACACAGTCTGAAGGACAAACGATTGCTAATGAGAAGGATGTTGTTAAGCCAGTCAAAACAGAATCCCTGGAAGAACCGGAAAAGTCTGAGTCTGAAAGTCATTCTAAATCCATTTCAGAAAAACCCACTGTTGTTCCTGAACCCCTGGTTGCCTCCTCAGAGAAGACTATCTCTCCAGGAATATCACAAAGTCCATCAGAGTCTAATAAGCCTGTTGTTCCTAAGAAACCGTCTTCCAAGATAGCAGCCTTTCAACAGATGCTTGCAGAAAGACAACAACAAGATATGGGGATGTTCAAATCAAGACCTCCCGTTCCAATCAAACGACCTTCCAGAAAAGATTCTGAAGATTCGGAACCGGAACGACCAAGAATGGCTTTCCCTGTTGGATTCCCAGGAATAGGAGTTCCATTACCAGGAATGACGTTCCAGACTAAGGAAAACGAACCCGATGCTGAAGAACAAGTGGCAGACGTGAGAAAAGGTAGAGTCAGAGGACCAAGAGGTCGCAAATTACCATCTACAGTGAAAGATACAGTCGAAGTGAATGACGAGAGTTTGGGCAACAAGCTTGATATATTCACCAGCTCATGGACACTTGATTTGAGAAAGGCGGAGGAAGAACCAAAATTAGAGTGCCTAGATCCAACAGAAGGTAGCGAAGAACCTCCAGTCGACGAAAACGACACTGAAAGAGAGCTGGAACCCGAGACTGTTGAGCAAGGAGAACAGGTCCAAGAGATAGAAGAGAACGAAGAGACAGAGCCAACTCAAGAACCAACTCAAGAACCAACTCAAGAACCAACTCAAGAACCAACTCAAGAACCAGGTTTTATTGAGAACCAGTCCATCGAGGCAGTTCACTCACCAGTGGATCAGGCTTCTGAAGACTCTTCTAACGTTACGGAGTGACCTGCATATATTTGAAATCTTGCAGATCTGAAATTCGAAATTTTTCATGTTCTTCTGCACCCCGAAAATAAATATTTACCTTTTGAATATTTTGGTTTGCAGTCATGAGATCCTCGCTGCTATTTTCCTCCTTGCTCAGTGTAGTTTCAGCATCTTTGCCGACTATTAACATCACGGGAAATGCGTTTTTCAACTCTGAATCCGGAGAAAGATTCTATATTAGAGGTGTGGATTATCAACCGGGAGGATCGTCCAACTTGACTGATCCTTTAGCAGACGTTGACATTTGTTCTAGAGACATCCCATATTTCCAGGAACTGGGTCTCAACACCATTAGAGTTTATTCTGTGGACAACACGTACAATCATTCTGAATGTATGAGTCTTTTGGATAAAGCTGGGATTTACTTGATTTTGGATGTTACCACTCCTGGAACTTCCATCTCCAGATCCGACCCTGGTTGTTCTTACAACGCCGACTTCTTGCAAAACATTTTTGCCACTATGGATGAATTTGCAACCTATGACAACACCTTGGGTTTCTTTGCTGGTAATGAGGTTGTCAACGAAGAATCTGTTCTATTTACTGCTCCTTATATCAAGGCCACTGTCAGAGACATGAAAAAATATATCAAAGCCAGAGATTATAGAGAGATCCCTGTGGGATACTCTGCTGCTGATGTTTCTAGTATCAGAGTGGAACTTGCTGAGTACTTGAACTGTGGAAATGATTCCACTGCAAGAGTTGATATGCTCGGTGTCAACGATTACTCCTGGTGTGGAGATTCTTCGTTCACTGTCTCTGGGTACGCTGAGAAGGTCAAGATGTATGCTGGATACTCTGCTCCAATTTTCCTGTCCGAATACGGCTGCAATACTCAAGGAACCAGAGCCTTTTCCGAAGTTGCTTCCATTTATTCCACCGAGATGTCGTCTGTGTTTTCTGGAGGCTTGGTTTACGAATACTCTCAAGAGACTTCTGATTACGGACTTGTTGAGCTCAGTGGAGACACAGTGACTCCTTTGACGGATTTCGACAATCTCAAGTCTATGTTGAATTCCACCTCGGATCCTTCCGGTACTGGTGGCTATTCTACCTCCTACACCGAATCTGATTGTCCAACAGATTGGAACTTTACCATCACTGTTCCTGACACTCCAGAGGGTGCAGAGACCTACTTTGAAAATGGAGCAGGAGCAGGTTCTGGTTTTGAGGCCGAGACTCAAGAATTATGTGATGACGACGCTTATTATATCTCCACCACAGTTACCGAAGCCACCTCGTCTACCACTAGTTCCAAGGTTTCTTCTTCCACTGGATCATCTTCAGCTTCTGATTCTTCATCTACCGCCTCGTCTTCGTCTAAGGCCGAAGCATATCAATTGCAGACATCTGCTATTTCCTGGATCTTTATCTTAGTTTCTGCCCTGTTTATGTAATAATAGACTTTTTATATCTGGAAAAAATTCAATATTTTTCACTGAAAAACTTATCTGACATGATTGTCGTCTCAAACTCTCTACACAAGGAGGTTTGCCGAGGGATACGCAACTATTCCACCAAACGATCTGTGAAGAAGACAATTAAGGTTAAGTCGAAACCAGAGAAGGCTCCAGTATCGTCCAAACCACTAGCTGTAGAAAACCACAGCTTTTCCACTTCGTTCTCTAGCGTGGCTCCTTATACTCCATTGAAAGATTACAGTTCCCCACCATCACAAATTCCACAACTATCTCATGGTCTTGATCGAGCTTTATTTTCTCCAGGTGTGCAATACATGCAGGACCCCAGAACCAGACGATACAATTTCAGCCTAAGTCTTAAAAAAATCCCCAGTATCGACGATTTCAACTTCGACATGGTTGCCGGGTTTGTTGCACCTACAAGAGACTCGCAAATGTTGAAGATTGGGTTGAAACTCAATCAGAACGAATCCGATCGGAAGATTAAATATTTTTCCTCCACTTCCTCCATGACCGATACTTTAAAACACTTCCATGTTATGTTGAGCAATGGACGACCATGTTCCACTAAACATTTGTCCCGAGACTTCCCTGCTGCCACTAATTTCTCAAGAAGTTCCAAAGTTCCAGCATTCACAGTTGTTGCTCCCAAGTCCAATGGAGTTTATTCTGTCGATACGGATCGATCTGCAGACACCGAAATTGCATTATCACTCTTGGGACACGAACTTGAAGTGATGTTGACTGTGGATCCAAAAGAGTTTCGGAAATTTCTCAAAACCTCGGATTCGAAGAAAACTCCTGCTCCCCTTCCAAATTGCTACCAATACGCTCAACTGGGTAAATTTTTGATGAGATCACAATCTGATGCCCAAAATCAAAATCTTCCAGGAACCGGTATCTTCGACTTGAAAACCAGAGCCGTTTGCGCCGTGAGACACGATATTGGACATACAAATTATAATTCAACCAATTACGAGATTACACGAACAACAGGCGACTTCGAAAGTTTTGAAAGAGAGATGTATGATTTGGTAAGAACTGGTTTGTGGAAGTACAGTATGCAAGCTAGGATCGGAAACATGGACGGTATTTTTATTGCATATCATAACATGCAAAAATTCTTTGGCTTCCAATATATACCAGTCGGTGAAATTGATCATATTTATCATGGATATGACTCTAGCTATACTCCTTCGCAAAGCCTTTGGTCCATGGCCAATGATTTTGGTAATCATTGGCAAACCAAAAGAGAGGCATTATCGACTTTGATGGCCGATTTTGAGTTTAAAGTGTCGATGGAGATTTGGCAGAATGTCCTTGATTTAATTACCAAAGAGACAAAAGATCAACCGGTCAGAATAATAATTAAATGTGAAACTTCTGGAAGCCTGCCTTATATCAACGTTATCGCGACAGTCGTTGATAATGAAGCTTTGAAACGTCTTAATAGCATCGCTGATGAAATAGTTGATGCAGATAAGGAGAACTTGGCAGCTGTTCAAAGAGAAGAGCTTCCAATGGACCGAATCATACGGATTTCCAAGACCTCTGCGGATCGGCAAAAGAAAGTCCGTGAAATGAATACTCAGATCTTGGAAAAGGTCCTCAACGATGATAAGAAGTGCTTTATGTTCACCATCAAGGCCCAGCATTTTTTTAATGGAGTTTTTTCAAAACAAACATATCCAACACCACCAGTGAATCTCCTGGATGATCCAAAGAAGAACAAATGGGAAGTCAAATACCGAGTTGAGAGAGTTACAGACACTAAGAAGATCAAGAGGTCGTACAACTCCTATGTGGAGGAAGGAATTTCCTTGATGGAGCAAGAGGACGGACAAATAATGACCAAAGAACCATATCTCGATCGAAGCGCATCTTCATTACAACGGCGACTCCGGGCATATAGTGCCAAGTCAAAAAAGAGAAAAGAAACATACGGCATGCAATAAACTGTACATAGCTTTAAAAAATACTTTTGATTTAAATCACCACAAGGAATTTACCCTTGTCACAAAAACTTGCTGAATTCCACAAGTCTGAATCGGTGGTAATTTCATCGCCGGGATAAAATGACGTTTGGTTCACGTTTTTGGAGTTTTTGGGTATCACTTTAAGTTTTTGTTCGGCAGCAGGATCGTTGAATTCGTCAATTCTTGGAATAATCAATTTCTTCAAATTGGACAACGGGAGGTTATCTGCAACAACAATTGCGAAAATGTCATCTTTGTAGTAGAATTTGAGCTTGATTTTGTTTGCCATCTCAACCGCAGCATTGGAACTAGGAAGATGTCCGCTGGAAATCGGATTCGAAGGTACCCTCATGGACGTCGACGATGAAACCGAGGATAGTCTACCTTGTGGTTGTGGTTGCATGTGCAATCCACTTAATCTGTTGTTTGTAGCAGACGAATTTCTGTCATAATGGGAGAGTCTGTCTTGTTGGTATTGTGAGTTTCTGGTGGTGTGTTGAGGAAGGGGATCCGCGGACTCGCTTTTGTTCAGAATGATCATGTTTGGTGGACCCCTCAGTGGCTGGATAGGAACCTTTTGCATAGAGTCAAGACTGGTAAATTCCTGATCACCGTCAAAGATCTCGAAGAAAGAATGCACCAACACACTCTTGGAGATATAGTCAGGAAGTTGGATCAAATTCTTCAAATAGATGTCAAGATCCACCAATCGCTTGTGACAGAGGCTCTCACTAACATCCATCAATGGACCCGGAATAAAAGGAATGATTCTCTCCTTTTTATCTTTATTGTCAAATTTTCCACCTTCTCTTGGCCACGTACTCAAGACATTTTGGTGGAAATTGAAGAAATCTTCATAATACCGACACAAACTTCTAACAATGCCGTTATTGAAGAGAACACGAACCAAAAACCAATACTTCCCATTAGTGCACGCAAAAGACTCGATGGTGACATCTACTGCAAAAGTAGAGGTGGTTTCTGAGGCTCTGTACTTGGCAGAAGATGAAGATCTAGAAAGACCCTGTTGCTGAACAGCAACTCCAACTGTTCTGGCACTTGCCTTGTGCCGATTTTTGATGGCTTTCCATTCTTCAATTGTTGGAATCTTTTCTTTGTCGATGATTTCTTTTGCTGAGCCATTATAAGTAACTTTGGAAGTGATGTCAAACAGTTGAACATAACTGACAGGCACCAGTCCTGGTTCTCCAATTTTGTCAAAGAATTTTCCAATGAACCATTCATATTCATGATGAGCGCAAATTATTATGCTGTCTCCAGCACTGACATCCAATTCGTCCTGTCTTTCAGCTTTAAAGTCGTATAGCAATCTTCCATATAATGAGGGTTGGGGACTCACTTTTCTTGTATTTGAGGTTGTAGGTGAAAAATTGTTGACTGCAGGACTGGCATTGATGCTGGAAGAAGGACTTTCGCTAGTTGGTTTATGAGTCTTGTCAAAGAATTTGAAAAATGACGCAGGCACGTTTCCTTTGATATTTCTGACCGGGTCGTGGGCTTCAACCCAAGCATCCGTTTCGTACACGTTCTGAATAACATAGAAGAAATCTCCCGTTTTAAAACTGAGTTCTCCCGGTTGTTGGGCGATATAAGACCGTGTGGCCTGAATCACTTTTGTAGGAGCATTCAAACTATGGGATTGCCGACTATTTCCAGAGGAACCATTGACTGAAAATGCAGATGAACTTGAAGACACTCGACTAATAGGTGTTTTCTCTTTGCGATCTTTATCGCGGGAGTTTCGTTTGAAAAATCCAGACATTCTTGAGCAGAAAGTCTCTTGTTATATTATGATTTGAAATACTACTGAAAGTCAGTTCAAATCGCTGTTATCTAGTCAATCTGGAGTATTAATACTAGTTTGAGGAGGTTTGTTTTGGTTGTAAAGAAAGGTTTGATTCAATTAATTAGGAAGTTCGTCCGTTAAATTTAAACCTGAGACATTCTTCTCTCCATAATAATATTTCCTTAAAAATAGTAGTTGGCATTAAAAAAAACCCAAACAGGAAATCTAACGGACGATTTGTTCAGGCGTCCACAGACGCGTCGTTGAAAGTGAATTATAAACTGATTTTAAGTAGGGAATCGTTGAGTTTCCAAAGAATCTCTTCCCAAGTGTCCTGCTGAAGCTGACTTTTGCGGTAAATTTCCAGAATTGCCTTGGTTTCTATGGCTTTGCATGTCTCAGAGTCTACCACCAGCAAAAACTCATACATTGCACTTAGTCTCAATAATTGTAGTTCATCATCGGGAAGTTGGGCAATTGTGATCTTCGAGTCGGACAGTTTGATCTGGTTCAACAACTTCAGATCAGGCAATTCCAACATATCGTTTGCATCCTCGAAATCGGCCTCCTCACATTTGGCTTGCTCGTAAATGGAATCACTGGAAGCAGAACTGGTCTTTTCGGTCGCAGAAAACTCGGTATTAGACCCATTAGATTCTGTACATCTCGATTTGTCCAGTCCTTGTAGATAATCCAACCCAATCGCACCTCCTGGATGTCTGTCGCCAAACCTTCTCCGCCTTATCTCGAGGTCCTTGATATGTAGTTCCGATAGAGCGATGCTGACACCGTCCAAAAGTGTCAGACATAGTGTTGTGGAGATCGTTGGGGCGTTCAATCCGTATAAATTCTTCTCAGACAAGTTGGGTGGCAATTCCGAATATAGCAAGGACTTCACCTTGGGATTCTTAGATAGCGCAGAAACCTTAGTGCAAGTCATGAGAACCACAGGGACAGAATTGGGCACATATTCCAATAATGTGGTCAACTCTGGTGAATTCCCCGAAGCAGAGATTATAATCATTGAGTCTCCGTGGTCTTCTCTAATCATACCCAAATCACCATGCAGGGCCTCGGACGGATGCAATAAGGCTGAATGAACACTCAACGAATTCAGTGTGGCAACAGTCTTGCTGGCAATCTTGTATGACTTCCCGATTCCACTAACAATCACCTTTCCTCCTTGATTCAACGAGTTGTTGAGTATCCGCATCGATATCTTAAGTTGCTCTTGCGACCACTTCGAATGGCGATACTGTCCAACAAGGTAGGAAATAGCTCTGCCTTGGCTAGACAGCACTGATTCAACAGTACGAACTGCCTCCTCGAGAAACGGGGACGACTCGTCCTCAATGTGAAAGGATAACTCTGAGCCCCGTCTAATCATGGATGGCATTCAATCAATAAATTATTCACTCTCTGTGTAAAGGTGTGGCTTTAAATTTTTCGTGCTTTTCGGCACCCCCCTAACGTACAACTTATACGGTTTTTGTAAAATGCACACTTATCTCGGAAAAACTTGGCCAGGTCACGTTTCACCACAAATCTTCCTGATATCGGGCTAAAAGTTTCAATTGTTTAACAAACTGCGTTGCCAGTGCATCGTCATTGTATTTGTGTTTAATAAGGATCTCCTTGAATGTTCTATTGACACTGCTGGACAACTTTGTTGCGTCACCACAAACGTAAAAATATGCACCTTCATCTAGCATAGCAACCAAGTCTGGGCCTAGCTGGAACATTATGTCCTGAACATATTGTTTAGAATTTGGATCGCTTCTAGAAAATGCATAATGGATGGACAATTGCTCCCCTAGTATGCTCTGGTAAGCCGTCCATTCGGTGCTATACAAGATGTCGGCCCGACGCCGACACCCGTATATAAGCATTGTTTTCCCAATAGGTCCAGATTTTGCTTGGAAAACGCGATCTTGTATAAATCCTCGAAAAGGAGCAATGCCTGTTCCTGCACATACCAGTATGACTGGACGGTCAGAATTGAAGGGTGGTTTGAAAGTCGATCGGCGTATAAAAACTGGAATTTTTCCTGCCTCGTATAAACCACATGGACCCTGAATATTATAATCGTTTCCTTGGAAACACACGTTTTTGATATAATTAGAACAAACTCCCTGAAATTTGGTTTCTGGATTGACGTCTGCTTTCACCGTTATATGGCACTGTTCGGGATATTCAAGATTGGACGAGGAAATAGAGTAGTATCGTGGTTGCAATTTACCAAACGTTTCCAGAAGTAATTCAAATGGTACATCAGGCCATGGGTGACCATTTGAGGCTTTCAATAGTAGTTGTGAGAGTGTCAGTTGTTTGTTGATCACTTTTTTAACAAAATGATCCTTTGTAGTCACCGATTCTAGAGACGCTTTAGATTCCTGATCTGGAGCAAATTCTATCATTCTTTTGACGGTCTCTGTGGTGACTGGAGATCCGATACTCAAGTAATGGCTCACTATTGCACGATATGTTGTCGGAGATGCAAACCAGATCGGCCGGACAGACCGAACTTGGACTGTTTGATCTGGTTTGAGATCCAGTCCAAAAACAAACATGAACCGCTCAATTTCGTCACTACGATTGGTAGGATAGATTCCAATATGATCTCCAGTTTGATATTTCAATCTGGATGAGCGAAGATCAATTTCACAATGATATTGTTCAGCTTCAGAGGTGAACATGAAGGAATTGGAAACCTGGGCTATAAAGGGTTTGGCAGCATGATACGAAGGTCTGGTCAAGAACTGTAGATCCCGAAGACTTGAAGCGATCTGTCCATTAGAAAATGTTCGTGCAGCAACCTCATTAACTTCGTATGATGGGATATACTCGTCTGATCTCACTGGTTTCCATTCACAAACCTCGGCTAGCACCGGAAGCAATTCAGTTTTCCATTGAACATAATCTTCAAACAACTCACCTTTCACATCATCTCCTTCTCCATATGGCTCTAAAAGATGAGCTCCAAGACGATCCAATACAGCTTTCATGTCTCGACTTGCTCCTTGATATACATCATAAGCTGTATTTCCCAATCCGAACATTGAGTAGTTGACCTTATCTAGTCCTTCTGTCTGTTCGCATAAATAGTTGTACGTTTGCAAAGCATTGTCACATTGTTCTCCCTCACCATTTGAAGAGATGAAGAGAACCAAAACGCACTCTGTTTCCCCCTCAATCAAGGTCTCGAAATCAAACGAATCAACAGTCCCAACTCCGATTCGTCGCTCATATTTGTTATAGACCTCATTTGCAAACTGAACAGCCATTTTCTCGGCAGATCCGGTCTGAGACCCGTACAATATGGCAATCTGTTGATTTTCAACCATACTTGCCAAACATAAATAATTTTCGCGGCAGTGCAGATCTAATTCAACCTAGCTCTATATAATCATTCTTTAGCAAAATATTTCTGATCTTCGGAAACAGCCTTCTTAAAAGCTTCCTTGTCGTCAGCAAACTCCAGTAAATAATCCAATTCGAGCTCATGCACCTGTCTTCCTAACATCACCACCGAATGAAGAGGTTCTCCAGCGTCATACTCTGCCAATTCTTTAAGAGTAGCAGCTTTGAAACTTTGCGATGGAGATCCAAGACGAGAAACAGCAACGCATGGAGTCTCTGGAGTATATGCTTTTTCATTTCTCTTTTCCTCGACTTCTAATAATTGTTGACAACACACAGCCACGGACATATATCTAGGAGGTTCGTAAACTAATCTTCCTTTCATCAACTCATTGAAATTTGGTTCCTTGACTTTAATATCCAATAAAAGCAAGGTATGGAGACCAATTCTTCTATTTTCCATCACCTTATCATAAAATGAATCTGGTCTCCAATTCTCAGTGAAAAACACAATCGAAACAGCTTGTCCAAAAGTGTATAGTTGCAGTCCACATGCTCCAACAGCATTCATAACCGAAGCATTATGAATGGCCTCCACTTTAATTCCCAACTCCCGCGCTCTGATAACCAAATCGGTGTGTGTAGTAGCTCCAAAAACATCTCCAACCACCAAGAAAGCAATATCATCCTCTTGAGCGTTCTCCAAGATTTGATCCGATCCGCTTTCTACCAACTCTCTATCAGCAATAATCACCTCTCTTCCATAGAACTTCTCCAGAGACTCCTTATCAGCAGCCATTAAAATTGAAGTGTAAGCCTCCAAATAAACACGTTTACATTTTTTGACCACCTCAAGGCCTCTCACCGTAATGTCTGTCTCATACGACAATCCTAATCCAATAAGATATAACATGTCTAACTGAATATTTTTCCAATTTTTTTAATCGGGCTGTGTACTTTCCTATTAAAGCAAAATCTGGCTGCATTTATTTTAATTAATCTCTATTGATGTCTGAATCAACTCCACTTTTGGGTAATCAGCCCTCCACTTCACTACGGTCAACTTTCAAACGTTTGAGACTGGAGGTTTACGTTCCTATATTCTTTATCGCTGTTTTCTTCTTCACCGCCACGCTCGTTTTCGCCCTCAAAGTCAAACCGCAATTGGGAGATTTGGTTGCTCAGGGATCTCATTTTGACTCTGATGAGGTCAGGTTCTTGGGTTTAGATGATGATGGAGGAATTCTAATGCAAGTTAAAGGTACAACTTTCACCAATTACACTAAGATCGAAGACCATGTCAGCAGAATGTATTTTAAAACAGCAGGTGTGGTGGTCAGAAAACTGAACCTGGAGGTCGACCACCTAGAGTTAATGGTGTATGATGAACAAAAGGGAGACAACAAGAAATTGGGAACTGTGAAAATTGCTCCATTTACGGTCAAAATCACAGATAAGACTCAGACCGATCTAACTCTATACTTGACATTATTTCCCCAATCCCATGAGGCTTTAGGAGTTGTCAGACGAATCATCACGTCTGGTGACTCTCTAAGACTTAAGGGAGATGCTAGCATCAGAGTACTGATTTTGAACGGCTACATTCCGGTGTCTAACTTAATTATACCCTTGGATTTAGTTATATAGATCAACCTGGAGGAAGTTGAGAAATATCCACGACATCAGAAGCATCTTTGGTTGGGTCAGTTCCATCCTCGGAACTGAAAGCTTCCAGTGGAGTTCTTGGAAGAGCCATCATTCCGGATCTGGCAATTTCCAGAATACCAAAAGGTTGCACCAAAGCGATGTAGGCACTGATTCTGCTTGGTTTAGCACATAACTCGACAATACAATTTCTATCAGACACATCAACAATCTTTCCGCCAAATTGCTGGGTCAATTTGGTGATAGCATCCAAATGCTCGTATTTTTGTCTCAAAGCTTGGGATGGAGGAAGGTTATTAGGGTGGAATTTGGATTCTTTCAAATCCTTTGGAATTTCCTCAACTTGCTCATTGTGATGAGCAATTATCTCCTGGAAATATTCGGATCCCAAAAGAGACACTCTAGCCAACAAGAGTTCTCTTTTGATGATTTCCGAGTGAGAGTAGTCCAGAACAGCATACACTGGCACAAGGTCCTCAATCTGTCTTCTTGCTTGCTCAATCACGGCATCCTGTCCGTCCAAAACAATCGTCATCCGACTCAAGTCCTTGACTTCAGTATTGCAAACAACAAGAGAATCGATGTTGAATCCTCTGGCAGCCAAAGTTCCGGATACCAACGAAAGAACACCAGGCTCGTTCTGGACCAAACAATTTAACACATGCTGGGTCTTTGGAGCTTTAGAAGGCATAGGAGTCTCGTAGATAATTGAGGAAACGGCACCCCCCGCAGACCAGTTTGGGGCATCCAGGGTAGGAAGCTGTGGTCTCTTCTTATTTCTGTGCAAGTTCTTGTATGCCAGAGCAGATGTCGACGAGCTGTTACTTCTCGTCAACATCAACATCCGTCCTACAACGGATCTGCCTAATTTGGGGCTCAACATTAAAGATTTTTACTAAATGAATCACTTTTCAAAAACTTCCGGTGACGGAGCGGCGAAAAGGTAGTGCGGAACGGTATTTTTTTCTGTTGACGGCCGAATTTTTTGTCGACCCCCGACTATAAAACCATGACTCAACACAGACCACATCATTTCCTAGGTTACCTATTTGCTACCATAACAATCAATTTACCTAGTTTAAGTATTTTTTATGTTCTTTTATCTGGTTGGTCGACATATCTAATTAATCCTATTCAGTACTGACTCTCCAATCAAGTAATTCCTTTTCCAACAATAATGCTCGTTCTTTCGTATCTTCCAGCTCCCGAAGCGCTCTCTTGGAACTCAAAGTGACTTCTGCCTCTTTCTGTTGAAGTGACTCCAGATTCAAATCCAATCTGGTGACTGTATCTTCCAGAGTCTGGATCTCATCCTTGTATCGTTCAATAGTGGACATCTGGATCTCATTACGATGCTCCAAATCTTTCACCAATCGTTCGAGATTGTAAACCTTTTGATCTTCGTCTCTTTTGGTGGCATTGTGCATGTAAATCTTCTCCTCAAGATCTTGAACTCTGGTGGTCCAATGTTTCCGTTCAGCTTCCTTATCATTTTGATATTCGATTTGGAGATCATCGAGTTTGGTCTTTAGCTGTTTGTTAAATTTGGTCAAAGCCTTGTTTTCTTCAATCACCATCAAAGAATCTTTATGAAGCTCGGCCCTCTTGGTCTCATAATCCTGTAATTTCTCATCATGAGAAGCAAGTTTTTGTTTCAGCTCAGTGGCTTCTTTGCTTCTTTCTTCCAATTCTCCACGAAGTTGGACAACAGTTGACGCATTTTCGGCTTCATCCTTGACTTTTTCCAGATGTTTATCAAATTCGCTGCTAATTCGCGCAACTTTGACCTCCAACTCACGTTTGGACTCCAACAAAGCATCTCTCTCTTGTGTCAGATCTTCGTTCGTAGTTTTCAAAGCTTTCACTTGAGAAGTCAAAGTATCCAGTCTCATCACATGCTCGTGTTTCTCTGTAGTCAGTTTGTCATTCTTATACATGGCTTCCGCCAAAGCCTTTTTGAATTGATCATTCTCCTTAACAAGTTCCCCATTGCTGAACTTAATGGTGCGAATCTCCTTACGAGAAACCTCCAATTGCATAGAAACGTTCTTGATTTGTTTGTTCAAGTCTGTCTCCTTATCCATCAATGCAACCAAATCATCATTCAACATCTTTAATTCGCGATCTTTAGAATCAGATTGACTGGAAGACGTGGAACGTCTCAACTCTTCTTCATTCTCATGTTTGTCCTTCAACGAATTGTAATTCTCTTGAGTCTTTCTCAATTCAAACACTTTATCAGAGAGATCGCGTTCAAGTTCTCTAATTTGGGAGTTGAGCTTGGCAACGGTGAGATCTGAATTACGATATTCCTGTTGTGCCTTTACCAATCTTTGCTTTGTTTGATTCAACTCGTTTCTAACCAGTTCTTCAGATCTCTTGGCTGTTTGAACAGCAACTTCAGCAGCCTCAATTTTACTGTAGTAGTTTTCTGCTCTGGCTTTGTAGAATTCCAACGATTCCTGTAAAGATTGGTTTTTATTGGTGACAACTTGAAGTTTGGAACTTAATTGGGTGAATTGCTCCTGTTGAGCGAAATTGACAGTATTGGACATTTGAAGTCTTTTCAATTTAGTCTGTGACTCGTTCAACATTGAGCTCAGTCTCAAGTTCTCCTGTTTGGCCAAAATACCATCCTTGTCAATTGGTTCAATATTGGCACTATGTTCAAGCTGATTAGTACGGTCTTTCAGTGGCATGCTTCCAGAACTATGAAGTCTTTCTTCTAAGGTTTTCAACTGCAATTCAGCAAGTTGATATTTGGCTTTGTAGTCATGATCCAATGGCTCCAAACCTCTGGCTTCACGTGAAGAATTCTTATATTGCAGTAATTCTTTTTGTAGCTCAATATTCAACCTTTCAAGACGTTTGCTGGCTGCCCGTTCAAGTGCAAGATCCTCAGATTGATAATCATTAGACGAATTAGGTCTACTCACACTCAATTTCTTAAGTTGAGTCCGCAATTGGCGGTTCTCGTAGGCTTCAGAAGCAAGTCTTGTTTGAAGAATTTCAATCTCTGATCCACTTTGAAGGTCTGGTCTTTGAGAAGATTTAAATTGTTGTTCAGCCAATTTTACATCCAAATTTCTTTTGAGCTTGTTCAATTGATCGATCTCCTGTTTGGCAGCCTTCAATTCTTGAGCCAACCTGGAAGACTCTCTCTTCTCAACGTTCACCTCTTGGCTCATGTCTTCTAAAGAAGTTTTTAATTCTCGAAGCTCTCTATCATACTTTTGTTTGCCTCTATCAAATTCAATCTCGTCATTGATCTTGGCTTCTAACAATGCTTTTGCTTCCTTGTATTCGTGCTTCAATTGCTTGTACTTCTTCTCCAGGTTCAAGGTTGAGATTTTGGCCTTTTCAGAATCCATCAGTCTCTGCATTTTGTCAAGTTGCTCTTCTTTGGCCTTGGCTGCTTTATTGAACTCCCTGGTGATACTTTTATTCTTCTCCAAATTGTCTTTCAAAGTCTTGTTCTCGGTGAGCAAAGCCTCAAGACGATCTTTAGTGCGTGAAAGATCAGTGGTCTATAATTGTTAGTAAAATATTTGCAAATCAAAAGGGGTGATTGTACTTTTGGGCTTCGAAGCCTAATAATACTTACTGCTTCCTGCAATTTCTTATCCAATTCACTGTTGTTGGATTGAAGTTTGAGTTCGTAGATTCGAAGTTGCTCGTCTTTCTGTGCAATCAAGGACTTCAAAAGTTTGATCTCTTCATTTAATGATTCAGTTCCATTGTTGTTAGATTCCATTTGTCGAGTTAAGGTCATTATCTTTTGGGATAATTGTAACTTCTCTTTCTCGGTAGAGGAATTAGAAGCCTGGTATGTTTCATCCAACTCCTGGTATTCCATTTCCTTATCCTGAAGTCTTTTCTCTAAATCAACTTGTTTAACTTGAAGTTTCTCCAATTCTTGAGTCTTATCGGCTAATAGCTTCTTGTCAACGGAAATGGTAGCAGATATAGAATTTAACTCTTCTGCCAGTTGGATCTTGCCTTGGGACTCCAATTCCTTCTCTGCTTTCAATGCCTTGACCTGTTTCTCGAGCTTTTGAATCTGCTTGTTGTAATACGACTGAGATGAATCTGCATTTAAAAGTAGCGGTTTGATTTGAGACACAAGCTTGAACCATGGATCGTCACAAATATCAGCATAAGCTTTGAAATTCTTAGCAATCACTCTAGAAGCTTGAATTTTGGCCAATTGAACCCGACTTCTTTCTCTTTGTTGACGTCCTCTAACTAAGGCATTGAATTGAGTCAGAATAGTCTCCAACCTGTGAGTCTTTTCTTTCTCCAATTTTGCCAAGACACCATTACGGAAGAAGAGCTTGGTGGTACCAACCTTGTACACTTCTGAATCCAAATGAAGATCTTTCAGAATGATCTCACAAATCTCTTTACTACTGCGTTTGAAACCTCTTGTAGAAATAGTGTTGGCCAGAAGACTATAAGTCTCTGCAAACTGATGGAACTCGATTCTGTTAGGATATCCGGATCTTGCAATACGAATACCTTCCAAAACACCATTGCATCTCAATTGCTCCAAAACCAACTTTTTGTCAAATTGACCTGGAGCTTTGTTAGTGTTAGGGAGAATGCATCTAACAAAATGAGGATGGGTAGCAGACAATTGTTTCATTAAATCAGACAATTGTTCCTTGTGACGTTGGGCCACAGTTCTGAATCTACCACTCTTTTTTGGAGCTCCACCTTTAACTGGAGAGTCAGAAATATTGGCCATCATCGGAGCAGATGAATCAAATAACTCTTGAATAAATAGGTCATTGGAGTTTGCAAAAAGTTCAACAAGAGTGTTACTCAAAGGATCTTTATTTTTGTCGAGCCATCCTTCAACAGAGTATTCAACTTGACCAGCATAGTGCTTGACAACAAATCCATCTCTCAACTTACTTGGTTTGTATCTCAGATTGGATTCTTTCTTATCTTTTGGTTTGCTTTCCAGCTGCTTGTGTAATTTCTCCAAGAATGTCTGGTCTGAACCTTTAGGAACCACACACTCCTCATCTAAGATGGAGAAAATGCCCAACTTTTTGGTATTGGATCCTTCAATAAGCTCAATTGTAGGTTTTAACTCTTGGCCGAAGTCAACGTAGTTCCAGCTGATTCCCTCTCTAAGATATTCACTCTGCTCCAAAACAAACATATGGTGATTGAAGAATTGCTGGAGTTTCTCGTTCGTGTAATTGATAGAAAGTTGCTCAAAAGAATTCTTGTCAAAGATCTCAAAACCAGCGATATCCAGAATTCCAATAGAATTCTGACTTTCCATAGACATGGTAGAGTTGCGTTCGAAATTCTCATTGATCTTGTCGACCAAAAATTGGAATAGCCGTTCATAAAGAGACTTGGAAAGAGCATCAATGGCAAATTTGGCTTGTGAGGGAGTTCGTTGCTGAGTCACTAATTCACGACCAGCCTTCACCTTGGAGGTGAGTAAAGCATTTTTTAATTCGGATTCAGAAACACCAAAAAGTTGGGCCACAACCTCAATTGGTGCATCGTCCTCAAAATAAGCTTGTCTATCGTCCTTCCCACTATTTTTGAATGTGAGATTTCCCAAATGCAAAATGATGGCAATGACTTTGAATATGTTGGTTTTTTCCTGCTTGGAAAAGTCCATGGTGTCCAAAGCTTTGAGGAGCTGTGTGTATTCTTTTTTATCATCCAATCCAGGGACAGAATGATTGGTGTTCTTGAGGTATCCATAATTGAGCACCGACCGGGTCAGCTTGAATGATTTGAGTTCGGAATCGGTGGCACTTCTCAAAAATTGGTAGAAAATATGATAATTTCTCTCGCTTTTGTCTTGAAGAACAACTCTGGACTTCTCCAATAAATACCAATCAATATGGGCACCCACTAATTCTTTGGCAGAAGGCTGGATTTGGATCTTGATGAACTTTCCAAATCTGGAGGAATTGAGATTCTTAACAGTCTGAGCATTTCCAAAACTCTCCAAAATTGGGTTGGCTTCCAAAATTTGGCTTTCAAAGTTCCTGGATTTTTGTCGATTGGCATCCGTGGAAGCAACCGATAAGATATATTGAATCACTTTCTTTGTGGTTTCAGTTTTACCAGCTCCAGATTCACCGGTCACCAATATGCTTTGATCTTTAGCGTCATTCACCAAATTTTGGAATGCTTCTTCACTGGTTGCGAAAATATGAGGCTTAACGCTCGAGAATTTCTGTTCTTCGTCGTTCGCGTAAGTTCCTGTATTCTTATACAGATTGATGAATTTTTTGTCGTAAATATTGAGTTGTTTGTAAGGATTGATGGCGACCAAAAATAAACCGGAACAGGTGTAAATGCAATCGTCTTGGTATCTAAGCATAAGATTGTTGATGACCGAAGGCTCGTTCAAATATGTCATCGAGGCCATGTCTTGGCATCTGTCAAATTGTGGAGGATTGCAACGTTCGATCTTGTCAGTATCCAAAACTATGGTGTCATCGGAGTTTTCAGGCCTCACTTTGACTTGCTTTCCTTTGTTAAGAGACCCGATAATGCGACCTCTCACGTATATCTGGTCTGGGTTAGCCAACCATACCAGGCTGTCTGTCAATAAACCGTCGTCAGCCATGTAAAAGTGTAAATGAATTTGATATTACTTGTATATCGCGCTCAAATATAAACAATATTGGGAATATCTTTAGATTGTTTATAGATTTCCAAATTGGACCAAATGTGTTTCTCTTTTCACCAGCACAGCCATGTGGCTAGTGTCTGTGGCTAGTGTCGAGTCGGAAATTTTTCAGATGAAAAATGAACGGGTCTGATTGGCTAGTTTAACTCAGCCAAAGATCAGGCTACAATTTACAATCAGACTCAATCGTGGCCAAAAAGCTCCAAAACCACTTTACTCTAGTAGAATGTATCAACTTATATAAATAAAGTCGACGAAGTGTCCAATCTAATCGTTCTAATTCTTATTTTTACAATACTCTAAGACCAATGGCTGGCTCAGTATATTAGTAAATGTAAACCTCGTCTTCTTTGTGATTCTCTCCCCCTCCCCTGCTGCGTGTTCAATATCCAATGCTTAGTTCTCGCTAAACAACTCCTCCTTCAAATCAATGCCCAACTCTTCTCTAACATCTTTAAGCTCATCAAGGTAAGCCTCGTATTGTTCTTTGCTCTCAACCTTGTGTTTCAAACCTTCAAACACTCTAACAGCAGTGGCGTAATCGTTGACTCTTCTGCAAGCTCTCAAGGCCTTCTCCACCACAGCTGGAGATGGAACCAAGTCGTAGGAGAAACAGTTGTTCAAGACTCTTTGGACCTCGAAAAGATCGTAAGCCTCATCAAACTCCTTCTCGTATCTGATAGAGAACTCTTCGAAAGTCTCTTCGTGGTGAGCAGAGTACTTTCTAATGCTCATGAATTGCACTGGTCTCATGACAGAAGCTCTAGAAACTAGACTCACATTTCTGCTCACAAGTCTGCTGTTCTGTCTCAATGCTCCTCTAATAACGTTGGAAATCATTTTGTTTAGTGTTCTATGTCTTTTTGTAAAAACTTCCGCTGTTAAACAACAGTTAAAATTAACACTTTACTTATTGGACAAAATTTTATACACCGCAAAAAGTTTTCAAAACCACGCGAGCAACAAATTGAGAACTGTGATTATGTAAGTGATGAGCCAATTTTTACTCCCAAAACCCAATCTTATCATCCTTCATTTTGAGTAGTATAGTATTCCAGTTCTGAACTTGGTAGCTGAAATCGCAAACCGTACTTTTATTAAGAGCCCAGGTCAACAACTGGTGAGAATAGCCTTCTTTCCAGGACTCCGAGATGATTTTGTCTATTAGAGCAACTTTGACTTTCTTGAACCGTTGTTGCTGATGGATCCTAGTGTCTTGATCCATTAGGATGGATAATTTTTCCAAATATCGGTAGCATTGGAACTTTTCTGCAAAGTTATGATTAGATTCCATTAGGCTGATCATCATTTGGTTGATCAGAAGGGGTGGAATATCCGTCTGGTAGTCCTGGTAGCATTTCTCTGCTATTTGGAGCACCAATTCTGGGTATTTGAGAGTGAGCTTTTCAATGAGCATTTGCTTGACTCGAGTTCCAACTCTCATTCGGAGGCTTCTCAATGCGCTTTCATACGAGACTGTGACGATTAAACCCCTGGACTTTTTTGCTTCCGTAACAAACCCGTCGTCCTTCAATTTCGAAAGAATGAGGTTTAATTTATTAGACCCAATTCCATCTGTTTCGTGATTTGAATGTATTTTGTTTGATCTCAGTCCCCCCAAAAGCTCTTCTGTCAATTGATTGACTACAGGATTTGAGATCTTAATTAGATCTGAGCTGGTTGTCGAATTCTGATGTGCTTTTTGGAGAATATTGTGATCTAGAACTGATATTAAAATTGTGAACAAGTCCCAATCTGTATTGACCTTGTTATTAACCCATTGAAAGCATGTTCTCAAGACCACAGAACCTTTGGCTATTTCAAAGTTTAATCTTAGTGATTCAATATCGTCTTCTTTTGGAAGTAGACTGTCGACATAGCAGCCAAAAATATAAGACACACTAGGGAGCTCCAGTTTCCAAAGTTCTTTTGAAATCAGGCGAATATCCTTGTGATGTGTTATTTCAAACGATTGGGTCTTGTTTTCATGACGTAATGGTTTGTACCTTCCATCAACCACCTTTAACGAGCCGGCAAATAACTTGCCGATTCTTTTAAGATCGGACTCTATTCCAACCTCACGAAACAGTTTGAAGACTATTCCCATCATTTTTAGAACGTTAGATTGATTCTTGCTGGTCTCTAGGGCCGAAACAAGTCGATCAAATATTATTCTATCCAAAGGCCATTTGGTAGCAGATTCCATAATTAGTTTAATCACATCGTCTTTCAGCGGAATCTTAGAGACTAAAAGACTTTCTATAAGTGTTATCCAATCTTTAGAACAGTTCATTGTATCGCGTAGTACCCATTTAACAAATTGATACATGACTTTGTCTCTGGTGACTGGATTTCGTATTGGATATGCCAATTGGAGAGTATTTCGAGGGCCGTTTTGGGTGGCAGATCTAATTTTGTATAGTTTCCAAAGAATGATGCTTTTCGATCTGGGAGGAATTCTCAAGAAAGAGTTGGTGATTAGTTTCTGATCTAGAAACCCATGATTTGAAAACTGTCCAATTATCCAAATATCTGGATTTTTCAGCAGCTTCCAAAATTGTGCCAGATGTTTAGGTTGAATGGGTAATTGGTCTAATATACAGCGAACATCATTAGTGCTGAGATGAAGAAATAGACAAGAACTGAATAACCAATCCACAAGTTGAATCTTGATTTCTGGCTCGATTGATCTCGAGTATGTTAAGAGACAATAACTGATTGAATTTGGATTTCGTTCGAGAATTTGTCTGTGTGTTTCCATCATACTTGTAAACTGCTCTTTATCCTTACATTTACCTGCCATCAATACCAATTTGAGCATTTCTAGATCCTCTGTTTGCGTAACCATAGAATCCAGCTCTTCGTACGAATAATCAAGGTCTTGTAACTGATTGGCATATTCAAGTCCAAAAATCAATTCTCGTTTATCCAGTTGTTTCAAAAACATGGCATTATCCAAATGACGAAGCAAATATCGGAGAAACTCCTTTCGTGACCAATCCGAATCAAATTGCTTTTCGAGTTTCTCATTAAGAAAGATCAGAAGCTCCTCCAAAGTCAATCCAGCTCGAGCCAAGATTGTAGCTGCATTTCCATACCACTGATACCTAATCAAATGATCAAATATATTGTCCAATCCTGCTCTAGTCCCGCTTTTCAAATACGACCCTAGCAAGACCGTATGATGAAATCTCAATTGCTGTTCACTGCGTCTCCATATCTCAACAAAAGAGCACCGTTGAAGAGGAATGGACCGCAACTTCGCTAAATCCAAACTATCAGTCAATAAAATATACTCAAATCCTGATCTGGATTCGGATCTAGAATCATCAGGGTTATGTATAGATCCTTCTCTTAATAGATACCCCTCAAGATTGTTCAAGGAAGGTTGTAATACTCGATTAGTGAAAGTTGAAAGAGTATCACCATACGCAGAGCTACGAAGAAATTTGCTGGAATATTGCCTCACTCCGGAAAACAATACTCCAACTCTCTTCATGATGAATATTCAAAGTGGCTTCCCCACATTAGTACTGCAGAGATATAGTTTGGGCGGTGTAAGGATGTATACTTTTATTACCTATAGATCATTTCTTCTGGCCCTGGGCAGCAACGGCAGCAGCTCCGGCAGCAGCGGCCTCTGGGTCCAAGTAGTAAGATGGTTTGGTTGGTTTGAGTTGGTCATCAAGCTCGTAAACCAGTGGAATTCCGGTTGGGATGTTAAGACCAGCAATGTCTTCGTCAGAGATTTTGTCCAAGTGCTTGACCAAAGCTCTCAAAGAATTGCCGTGAGCAGCAATCATGACGGTCTTTCCATCCAACAGGTCCTTGGCAATAGTATCTTGCCAGTATGGGAGCAATCTGTCGATGACCAAAGCCAAGGATTCGGTCTTTGGCAAGACGCTAGGATCAACATCCTTGTATCTCTCGTCACCAGCCTGGGAGAACTCAGAATCATCTTCAATTGGAGGAGGAGGAACATCAAAGGATCTTCTCCAGGTTTGGAATTGCTCAGCACCATATTGGGCAAGTGTGGCGGCTTTGTCCTTTCCTTGGAGAGCACCGTAATGTCTCTCGTTAAGTCTCCAGGATCTAACCACAGGAATGAACAGTCTTTCAGCCTTATCTAAAGCAATGTTGGCGGTTTGGATAGCTCTGGTCAATTTGGAAGTGTACAAGATGTCTGGTTTCAGTCCAGATTCCTTGAGCAATTCACCAGCTCTGGCCGCTTCCTTCTCTCCGACAGCAGAAAGACAGACGTCAACCCATCCAGTGAACAGGTTCTTTTCGTTCCATTCGGATTGACCGTGTCTAACAAGAATAAGCTTTGGCATTTTTAGTAGTCTGGAAATTTAATTGTGGAATGTTTGTTACCTTTATATATCCGTCAAATCTGGTCATCCCAGGAACTTACAACTCCGAAAAAAATATCCCGTTTTCACAGGGGGCAGTGGTGGCAGGGTTAAAGGATGTCGATCTCCGGGGTTCAATAAATAGCTGGGAGAGTAAGACAGGATGCCAGAGAGATATAGTTGGTCTATAAGGTATCTATCTACACAGACATTGAGGACACAATCTTGGATAGCCGTTGTTGGCTATCTATTTAAGAGTCAAAAATTATGGCTGACAACATTATGCAAAAATTGTAAAGTCTCCATTTCAAGACATGTCCTTCAGCTGTGAACAATCATGGCTCTTAATACTGTATGCAGTATGTCAAAGCAATCTGAATAATATGATTTAATCTGTTCTCTTTGATCTTCCGTATTTACATCCGTGCACCAGAAACACCAGAAAAACATTTTAAAATTATTGTTTTGTTGAGAATCCAAATATTGACATCTTCTTCGTCAACTATTGAACCTACTCGTTGATTCGATATAATGTTCAACCCATCAAACGACAAAAATTCTCAGCCTGGCCAGACCGGCCAGGCGTTTGGGGGATTCTCGTTTGGATCCAATGCATCACAACCTCAAACCCAAAACACCTTCAGTTTTGGTACCTCAAAACCTGCTGACGGTTCGGCAAAGCCAGCATTTTCATTCACTACGGACAATAACAAACCAAGTCTTTTTGGATCATCCAATTCAACCACAGATAATAAACCTTCTTTGTTTGGTGGAGCATCAACCCCCGCTAAAACAGACTCTGCTCCAGCATTTAGTTTTGGAAATTCTACTTCGAATGGTGGATCACTATTTGGCAAGCCGACAGAAAACAAGTCAGTTTCTTTTGATGCTCCAAGCACTAACTTAAAGCCAGCAGCTACAGGATTTAGTTTTGGAAACACACAATCGCAAGCCCCTGCAGCTGCAAACAGCTCTGAACCTTCCTCGGGAGGCTTTAGTTTTGGATCACAACCTTCAGAGCAGAAACCGGCCGAAACCAAATCTTTGTTTGGTTCCGTACCATCTTTGTCTGCTACATCTTCTTCTGGGCCTCTTTTTGGTGCAAAAGCCGATAGCAAGCCGGCAGATAAGCCTGCGTTCAGTTTTGGAGGTTCAACAACCACACCATCGTTCTCCTTTGGAAATAAAAAAGCAGAAGAGCCAAAAGCTGCTACATCATTTTCTTTTGGAGAGAAGAAAGCAGAAGAGCCCAAGACATCTGCCGCTTCTGTTCCAGCCTTTTCATTTGGAGAGAAGAAAGCTGAGGAGTCAAACACTGCTGCTCCAACTTTTTCGTTAGGGAAATCTAAGCCTGCTGAGAAACCTGACGCGCCAAGTTTGTTTGTCACGCAACCTAACTCGTCTGGATTGTTCGGTGCAAAGGCTGAGACTAAACCTGCTGCCAATGCCGCTCCTGCAGCATCTTCTTTCAGTTTTGGTGCCACAAAGACCGAAACCAAACCAGCTAGTACTGGATTCAGTTTGAGTACCCCTGTTTCTACCGAGAAGAAGGAGGAGACGAAGTGCACAGAGAAAAAGGACGAAAAAAAGGTAACATTTTCCACCTGTACCACAGACAAACCGCAAGTGAAGCTGGAGGATATTAGACCACAGCCGATTTCAATCAAGAACAAAACATTGGAAGATTTGATTACTAAATGGACAAATCAACTGTCATCTTCGACCAAGATCTTCGAGAGTTATAGCGACAAGATCAATCTTTGGGACCAAATCCTTGTTTCGTCGTCCGAGAAAATCTCCAAATTGTACTCTGATTCGCTTGCGTGTGACCAAAAACAAACCAAAATTGATCAGACCTTGTCGTACATTGAGAAACAACAAGAGGAATTGGACAAGCTTTTAGGTGGATATGAGAAACAGTCAGAAACTTTGCTTGCCTCTGTTCAACAGGTGAGCAATACTAATGGAAACGAAAGGGTTCTTACAAATGACCAAATCAGAGAGAATTCGTACAGATTGGCCGAAAGTTTGGAAAACAAGCTTGATTCCTTGGGAACAAACTTTTCGTCTTTGATCTCCGAGGTCAACGAGGTGAGCGATTCATTTAATAGATCCCTTCTATCTTCCAACTCCAATACTTTGGACGATGAAAATTCGTTGGAGGATATTTTGAAACTGCTAAATAATCATTTGGAGAGTCTCAACTGGATCGAGAAGAACGAAGCCCAGTTAAAACAACAGATCGAAACGTTGAAGAACTCTTCTATTTAACGCTAAATAAATCATTTACTTCTTCAATGCCTGAGACACCTTACTTTGCAATCTTAACTCAAGGCGAGTTCTATCAAAATCTTTGCCAGTCTTCTTATTTGAAAGAGATTGCTTGAGCAAATCTCCCAAAAATGGTTTCGATCGTTTTGTTTTCTTCACCGGGTTGGCAGACAACGTTCCGTGTTTGGTTTCTTCGTTGGAGAGTCCTGAATAATATTCTACGATCTTTGCACCTTGAACGCTCAGATCTTGATCTGATAGTTTGTACAACTTAATTGCGTCCTCGGCAAGTTTTGCAATATCCAGAGTCACAAGATTTGAATCTGGCAGGTTGTTTGGATTCACTTCAAACGAGTTGGAATGCTTGGATTGGTGGTTCTCCTCAATATATGTAAAAGTGGCGTCATCTATTGGAGAGTTTAGATCATCATTGATTAAAATTGCTGACGACGGAAGCCGTTGGTTATGATTGTCATTGATTGGATAATGCAGTAGAAGAAATAGTGCTTCGCCGTAATCAGAGATGATGAGTTGAGACTTCACTATGGATAGTAGCAAGATGATCAAATAGGGGAGAAGTAAACTAACGTCCATAGATTTCGGGTTCTGTGTGTACGAAAACGCAATGAGATGATCCCAAAGTTCGACCGAGTTTCCCAGACCAATCTCACGGATCAAGAGCAATCGGAAGTATCGAATCAACCAAATTGAAGAATCTATCTTCAGTTTGTTTCGAAGTAGATGGTATTGATATTTGTCCACCAATCTGAGTTTAAGATCAAACTTTATACTCTCCTGTAGCAGAGAGGTTTCATCATAATATAAATCCATCAAAGTTTGGGTCAGTCTGTTGAACATATTGAAAACATCGTGACTCAAGTACTTTCTGTCCATCAATTCAGCTATTTGGACATTTTCTTGCATTCCAGAATCAATTGTTTCTCTTTCAAACACCACAAATATCATCCCAGCCAGCTCATGTAATCCTTGAGAATAATGGCCTCCGTTTAGTTTCCACCAGATGTAGAGAATCTGTATAAGCTGTTTTCTATTTTCAGCATTCTTGATAAAATGCTTTGGAGTTTGAGGAAATAATCGATCCACATCGGCTATTAAACTTTCCAGAGTTTGCAAATCTGTTGCTTTAGATGGCTTGGGGGTACTCAAAGGATCGTGTTCAACTCGGATTTTGGAAATCATCAACTTTTTACCCAAACTGTCACTCAGATCAAATTCAGTGTTTAACTCCTCGTGAAACTCGTGATCGGGGGCTAATTCATTCCATGGAACCATAAATTCGTCTTTCAAAACATCATAGTTTTTTCGGGCTTCTCGAAGTCCACGGAGTGATAATTCATCACCATATCCGGTAACCTGGAATGCCACGGATTTCCATAATAAAGATCGAGAAAAATAAGCCGATCGACAAGAGAGCTCCCCATTTAAGATCTGTTCTGCAAGCTGATCTGCTGGCCATTTTGCCAAAAGCCGTCTAATCCGTTTGACTATATGACTTTCGTTCATGGCATTGCACAATTTTACAATATTCTGATATGGGGAAAAACTGAACTAAAAAAATTACCTCAGAAATTTGATAATCTGTCACATAGCTATTTATCTAGAGAGCTTAAAGACTCTTGATCTTCGTAAAGATCCAACTCTGTATCTTCAGCATTCAAGTCTTGATCATCAGCGGTTGTTTTGTAGACGATCAAAACAAAAACAGACGTCATAATGATAATGGAGCCAATCATACTAAGAAAAGTCGGGAAATGTTTAAAGACCAGATAGTCCAGCACAGTTGCATGGATTAATTGGGTGTAGGTCATTGCAGTTGCACGAGATGCTTTTTCACGTTGAAGACCCATTGTGTAAAGAAATTGCATGACAAATCCAGTGACTCCAATGAATGTCAAAAACATCCATTGTCTAAAAGTATGAGGAACGATCATTGGTAATTGCAAGACGATAATTCCAGTAAGCGACATAATCATAGTTATAAGCGAGAAAAAGGAAACAGTGACCAAAGGATGTGCATGGAATCCAATTATTCGCACGGCACAGGTCGAAATTCCAGTTCCCAAACATGAAACCAGACATCCTGCTGTTCCAAGCAATCTCAATAAGGATGAGGTAGTTTCAATGGATCTAGAATCTCCAGAAGAATCTTCAATTGGATCTGTCTCTCCAAACAAGAAAGAAGGTCTAGCAACAAGAATGACTCCCAAAAAAGCGACCGAGCTGCAGATAGCTTCGAATTTGGTATATCTTTCTTTCAGAACTAAGTAGGCCATCAACGAGGCCACGCTAGGAGCAAGAAATGTGATCACAGTGGTATCACTGACACTGAGATACATCAATGCAAAATACTGGCCAAAGACCCCAAAGAAGCCGGAGACTCCTCGCATCACCATATATTTTCTATAATCTCTAGGACCAAATGGGAAATCCGGATGGTTCCGGAGAACAGCAACACAACAAAGATAAGTAATTAGCATTCGAACGAATAGAATGTGTAGAGGGTGAATTGGAGTGGAGAAATCCTTATCAAGTAATAGTAGCTTGCAAAATAGCAGCATGAAGGAGTTGAAAAATGCACTGATTAAAGTGAGTCCCAATCCCAAATTGGGTTGGATATGCTTTTCGTAGAAAGTGGTAGTCATGATGATGGTATGCGATCAAGAGCTCATCTGATAATCAAAAGCGGCATTTAATGGAGATGGAATCGGTAATTTACGCTGCATCTTTGCACCATCATGACTGAAAAATTTCTCTGTCTTTTTTCAAAACGGGTAATTTTGTCTCTTGTGTATATCATTGGTCCCTTAGAAAAATGTCTCTGCTTGTGTTTCCAATTAAAAATTGTTTACCACTGTTTTTTGTACTTGAGCACTTCCTTTATATTAAAAACACGACCAGAGCACGACCTTCATCATGTCACATAGAAACAAACGTCAAAAAGTTGATAGTTCTTTGATTGATGAGGAATTAATGAGCCAGGCTCATGAATTAAACCAACTTACCGAATCGCAATACGTTGCTCAACCAGATGGAAACCTCCTTCCCAAGTACAATCAAGACTTATCAGGATTGCAGATTCCAAATTACCCTCAACAACAGCATTCTCCATCAACCTCGAGAAATCAGCCCAAGCAGGAGGCAGACGCAGAGACGCAGAGATTAGTGAATGAAACAATTGCAGCACAAGCTGCTCAGGCTGCAGTTGCCCACCAACATGCTCAACAGTACTACGCACAGCCTCACCCTCAGCATCAATTTGATTACCAGCAAACTCCACAGTCGCAAGCTCAACAATATCACCTTCCACCTCCTTCGCAAGTTCCGCAAGGCCAATCTTACCATATTCCTAATTCCTCCGGTTCCGGAGATTATCCGCAAGTTGTGAATCGACAATTACATCCCCCAGGAACCGTTCCTGAGACCGGGGATCCAAGCGATTACTTGGTGACTCCAATGATGGAAGAACAGGTGTTTGATAATGTGAATGTGTTGAAAGAGTTTGTGAAGGAGTTTGGTAAAAAAAATGAGTTCGGTATTGCTATTGCCCACTCCAATAACAAAGCCATTTATTTCACTTGTGAATTGGGAGGGTCCTATAGAGAGAAACGAAGTAAGAAACAGGCTGGACAACGGTTTTCCGAGACTGGAGAATCGTCGCAGTTCGAATCTAAGAAAATTGGAACCAAGAAAATTAGGTGTCCTTTTGCTATGGTGGCTAATTACTCTAAAAAGAAGAACTACTGGACGCTAAAAATAACTGAAAACAAGCACAATCATGCCAAATTGAATCCATTGGAAGATTTCCCAATGTTGAGAAAGCGGTCTAACCGAGTCAACTCTACCATCAAGGATTTGTATTCTACTGGAGACAAGCCATCTGTCATCCATCAAAAATTGACGGCCATTTTTAGTGACATTGTGATCAAAAGAGAAGACATTTATAACGAGATTAGAATTCTCAAAAAGAAAGGAATGGTGCCGACTAATACTGAACTAAAGAGCAGAAAAGTTGCTGACGAAGATTTAGCTGCAGATCATTATCACCAGGCTCCGCAACCATTGATACAAACTCAACATGCTTCAGGACAGCCGCATGAGAATTTGGGATGGGCTCAGGGGTATCCATCCATGGACCCGGACAACAAGAAAGAGGTCGAACAACAGGCCGCTGCGGCAGTTGCTGCTGTTCAGGCCTTAAAGGATCAACCACAACATTATGCGTCGTATCAACAACATTTTACGCCACAGTCAGGAGCGTCTCCGAGTCAGCCATTTGGCCAACAACCGGAGTCTCAATCCCAGGGGTCGTATCAATATCCGGCTGCCCAATATTATGGAAATCCACCAACTAAGGAGGAACACTTCAATATCGACGAGCGACTATTAGGAGGAAACTAAATCCAAACTATATATGTAAGATAAGAATGTAAGATAAGAAAGACAGTTTTTTTTCGCACCCGGAAAATTGCGGGGTAACCCCGGGATTGTGGAAAAATTATATTCGGGAGTAAACCGGGTTCGAGTCCGAAAAGGAATAGCGGAAATTTAGGCAAGTCTTCTCAATAAGTATATAAAGCCTTCTGAATTTGACGTCCTGCGCAAAAATGTCTAAAATCAAGGTTAAGACCCCAGTGGTAGAAATGGATGGAGATGAAATGACCAGAGTGATCTGGAAACTCATCAAGGATCAATTGATTCTTCCATTCCTCGATATTGATCTCGAGTACTACGATTTAGGAATTGAGTATCGTGATCAGACTTCTGACAAGGTCACTTTGGATTCTGCTCTGGCAACCCAAAAATATGGTGTTGCTGTCAAATGTGCTACTATCACTCCAGACGAAGCCAGAGTGGAGGAGTTTGGACTGAAAAAAATGTGGCTTTCTCCTAATGGAACCATCAGAAATGTTTTGGGAGGAACTGTTTTCAGAGAACCTATCATTGTTGATAATATTCCTCGTGTGATTTCTCATTGGGAGAGCCCAATTATTATTGGAAGACATGCGTTTGGAGATCAATATAAATGTGAAAATATTGTCACTCCAGCTTGTGGCGGAGAATTGAAGATTGTTTTTACTCCAAAAGATGGTTCGGAGGTTTTGGAATATCCTGTGTATAATTACGAGGGAAAAGGATGTGCATTGGCCATGTACAACACTGAAGATTCTATCAAGGGATTTGCTGTCAGTTCGTTTGAATTGGCTTTGGACCGCAAGCTACCACTCTACATGTCTACCAAAAATACCATCTTGAAACAATACGATGGATTGTTCAAGGACACCTTCCAACATATCTATGATACCAAGTATAAGACCAAATTTGAGGAGCTGGGAATTTGGTATGAACATCGTTTAATTGATGATATGGTTGCTCAAATGGTGAAATCTAAAGGTGGCTTTATCATTGCTATGAAGAATTACGATGGAGACGTTCAATCGGACGTGGTTGCCCAAGGTTTCGGATCTTTGGGTCTGATGACGTCAATCTTGATCTCTGCAGACGGGAAGTCTTTTGAGGCCGAAGCTGCCCATGGAACTGTGACTAGACATTATAGGCAGTACCAACAGGGAAAAGAGACCAGTACCAACTCGATTGCGTCGATTTTTGCTTGGACTAGAGGTCTGATTAAACGTGGAGAGTTGGATGAGACTCCTGACGTTGTCAAATTCGCTGAAGCTTTGGAAAAAGCCACTTTAGATACTGTCAAAAGTGGGATCATGACCAAAGATTTGGCATTGGCCCAGGGTAAATCCGATCGCTCGTCCTATGTCACTACTGAACAATTCATAGAAGCAGTTGCAAAACAGCTGCAAACTATGGTGGTCACGTGATTGGGATTCGAGTTTGATATATTTATTATTGATATTCTATTAAATTTGCGTACAAATAAACTTGCTTGCAGTTTTTGTCGGGGTTCCCGGTGTAATAAGCTAGAATGTTGAGAGATTTGGAGTAATTGTTTGGGTCGTTGGCGTTTCTACAGGCATAGAAGTTTCCGTCTGAAAACTGGTTCAGAACCACTCTTCCCTGAATCAAGGTGGTTTGATTAGCATTGTCGTGGAATCTCACAATTTCTGCGAGATCGATTTTTGTTAATGATACTCCGTCGCCCAATGCAACAAATTTATCCAGAACCATTAGTTGTTGTTTGGTAGCCAAACTAGAAACTTTTCCGGAAGTTGCATTATAGGAAAGTCGTAGATTTGAATCGTTAGTAGCTACCAAAAACAAGTAATCCAATCCGATTCCTTCATTGATGGAGTTGATTTGAAGATTAGCTAACTCTGGATCGTCTGTTCTGATGAACAGATGCATAGGATAGAGGTCTTGGCCAGTTTTCAAAGCGGAGACAATTGGAGAGGCTAAAGAAAGCCAGGTGAAGATCAGAAGAAGTAAGTACTTAAATGAAGTCATAAATCTACAAGTGTTGCTCAAGAACTTAAATACTAGTGTACACATAATATTCTGCTACAATAAAAAAATAGAACGGAACGAAATATTTATTTCAAAGTCGTTAGTATTTAACCAATAATATTGCTACCGACACTAGAATACAAAAGTAAAGAAGCTCCACAGAGCAACTTTAACCACCGAAACCATACAAGGTTCTTCCTTGTCTCTTCAAAGCGTAGACAACGTCCAATGAAGTGACAGTCTTTCTCTTGGCGTGCTCAGTGTAAGTCACAGCATCTCTGATGACGTTTTCCAAGAAAGATTTGAGGACAGCTCTCACTTCTTCGTAGATCAAAGCAGAGATTCTCTTAACACCACCTCTTCTGGCAAGTCTTCTGATAGCTGGCTTGGTGATACCTTGGATGTTATCTCTAAGAATCTTTCTGTGTCTCTTAGCACCACCCTTTCCTAGACCTTTTCCTCCTTTTCCTCTACCGGACATTGTATATTATTATGTGATATATTCTCCAGATTGTTGGGGCCTGTGCTGTATTTATAATATTTGTTTGTGTTTATGCTGACACGCTCCAAGCACCTAACAAATACGTGGTGGATGATAAATTTTACGCACAATGGATGCGTAAACTCTGGGCCTAATTTTTTGACTTATTTTACAGTCCATATTTTACGCGTCTGTCCTGGTAAAATTTGGTATGTATATCGCGCAGGACACAAATAAGGTAAATAATCAACTCTATTATATAAAGGGAGTCTACCCCCACAGCACATTTCATACATATTATTCTATCATGGCTAGAACCAAGCAAACCGCAAGAAAGTCTACTGGTGGTAAGGCCCCAAGAAAGCAACTCGCTTCTAAGGCTGCCAGAAAATCCGCCCCAGCTACTGGTGGTGTCAAGAAGCCTCACAGATATAAGCCAGGTACTGTTGCTTTGAGAGAAATCAGAAGATTCCAGAAATCTACTGAGCTCTTGATCAGAAAGCTTCCTTTCCAAAGATTGGTTAGAGAAATTGCTCAAGACTTCAAGACCGACTTGAGATTCCAATCTTCCGCTATTGGTGCTTTGCAGGAATCCGTTGAGGCTTACCTTGTTTCTCTCTTTGAGGACACCAACTTGTGTGCCATCCACGCTAAGAGAGTTACCATCCAAAAGAAGGATATCCAACTCGCTAGAAGATTGAGAGGTGAGAGATCGTAAGTTTTGGGTACAGTGTATATTAGGAATCTATCGACTTAATTATTCGGTTACGTAAAATTTCATCTAAAGGTTTTTTTGGAATTCTATATTTGCTATCGTTTTCACAACAGCCATGTCCGATTTTAGAGCACAATTTTACGAGCTTTCCAATTCTCCGGTGCCGGCCTGGATATTTTCCACCGGTCTGTTAGCTACCAATGTCATCAAGCCTCCGATTGAAGTTCAATTGGCGGCTGCCTCCAGGGCCCAAACTTCAAGAATTCTACCCGCAATAATGAAACCATCAAAGCCTGTTTCTCCATATCCAAATGGAATTCATACTCTTCTTTTTAGTTCTTTTGTTGGACTTGGAGGTTTCATGTGTTACGATAATGATCCTGTCAACGGTTCGGGCCTCATAGGAGCATGGAGTTTCCTATATTGCTTGGCTAATTCCAGAAGAGCAATCTGGAGCTGGAAATTGTACCCTAAATTCCTATTGATTGGGGCTGGACTAAACAGTGTGATCTATGGAGGACGATTTTTCGGGTTCTATGGAAAGTCACCAATTTAGAGGAAGCCAATTGCGAGCTTGCGCGTGTTCTTGAATATGCGAAACATCGAACATTTCAATGAATTGTTGGTCTAAAGGACGTTCTTTAGGATACGCAAATCGTCGATATTCGTCAAAAATCATACTCAGCGACCATTTCTGTAGCTTTCTGATACATCCCACTGTACATCCTGTTCTATGTTTTCCTCGATTGCAATGAACTAATATTGGATGGTTTGCGGGATCGGTGATGATTTTTAACGCGTCATTAACCTGTTCCGGCTTGATTTTCACAAATGGTTCTTTATTTCCGCTCAATCCAACTTGGAAAAATTGAATATTATGTTGTTGAAGAAACTCCACATTCTCGGGTGGATATTCCTCGGGAATCAGACAAAGAATAGATTTGAGTTTAAGCTTGAGTAGAAACTCAAAATTCTCTATCCGTGGAAACGATGATCGATATATAGAGCCACAAACCAATGCAAAGTTCTCTGGAGGTGTATATGTAGTTCCATGGTTTTGGTTTTTGTATTGCTCAACAAGAGCTGGATCGGATGGAACAAACTTATCGTACTCTTCTTCATCAACGGGATCAATGCTATTAGTAGGCACAAGGAAAATCTGCGGCAAAAGGTCCTTGTTCAAGACTTGCTCTTCAATTACGATCTCCTGGTCATTTGCCTGTTCAAAGTCAAATATATCGGCTTCGTCGTCCATTTTCAAATCTGTACAGTCGTGTTGACTTTCAATAAACGGTGGGTCGATAAATTATCGATTATTTGGTCTGATCCGTCCTACCAATTGATGGAAGAACGTTAACTTAATTTGTCAAACAATTGCCAATGAAACGCATCCGGTGCACGGATGTTCTATTTCTGGTATATTTTTTTTCCTTGTCCCAACCCATCTTTGTTTTGTTGTTCATATAAATGGTAAGTGTTTTCAATGATGTCTGCTAATTCTCCTTAGTCTGCTCTTTTCAACTTCACATCGCTTTTACACGTGCTTCTTCTCCTCATTTGCACCTCCACGTATATTCATTCCGCTTGGCCAGCCATTCTAGACAAGAACAAGACCGGAGTGTTAGGGGTGTTTTGGAAATGTGCAAGAGTCGGAGAAAGAATGAGTCCATACATCTCAATCTGTTGCATTGTTATTGCGCTCAATCAATTACTCTAATTATCTATTAATGGAATTCGGTCATCTCGTTATCTCCCATAGCCAGAATCTTGGCACTCTTTGATCCAACCACTCTTTCCAGCTTCATCACGTCCAATCTGCTGAAAATCATTCTCACCATACACAGATTCAAATCAATGATATCTGCGGATTCTAGGTTTTGAGCATTAGTCATATCCAGACGAATCTTATTGTCAACAATGAATTTCAACACTTCAGAGTAAAAAGTGGCATCTGTTGGGACTCCATAGAACATCAGGTTTTTCACTCCTTTTATATCATACCGCTTATAGAAATGCAATCTTTCGGTATAGAGCATGATCTTTGCCGAAGTGTGTCCCTTGGAGAAAAATGCACGGTTTCTTGTCAAAGCTGCCTGTGACGAATATTCGTCAATCGAAACAAACGAAACACTTGTTTCTTTCTCGAGATAATTTTTGACCCGAATGTAATCAACGTACGAGGGGAAATAGATCAATGTTCCTGAATCATATGACAATTTGGTTTGGATCTGTGGAAGAATCACGTTCTTGAAAAAGGTGAATCTTCTGTCAGGCTCCGATAACATGGAATCCACGTCAAACCTCATGAAAATCTGTTTCAATCTGGTATTGTTGTTGATGATTCCCGTTTTGGTCATTTTGTATTTGAATTTGGTCAATTCACTATCCGGAGTGTCACAAATAGATTTGAAAACGGCTGCTCCACTTAATAGATTGATCGAAATTTTGGGATTTCTCATGGTGACATTGTTTAACTCTGGAAATGCGTATTTGGTGAACCCAAGAACTTGAGTCACGTATTTATACTGATCATTGATCGCCCACATACGAATTCGACTGAAGTCGACTTTCAAGTCTTCAAAATTTCGTGGTGGAATGTTGACATGGTCTGTCAAAAGTTCCCGAACATGATCCCAATTTTGCATCAGCAGCCCTTCGGCCTTGTCTAAGACGGTGATTTCGATTGAACTGAGAAAAGAACCTTTGGTTTTCTCTATAGTCATCTTCAATCCTAAAGGAGATGCAATAATCACATCAGATTGATCGTATTTGGAAAACAATTTCAAGGTCTTTCTTGTGAACTTGATACCGAGACAGAAGAAATCGTTCGAGTTACCTTTGAAGAACTCTTTGAAATCTTCTGGTTTCTTCGGATTGACATCATTAACATCAAATGAGTCGTAATATTGATCTTTGAATCGACTTCTGAATTCCACAGATTCCGGCTTGGACAAATCAATCAATTTATTCACAATTTCCCAAGCAAAATTGCGAGTTGGAACCAAAATCAACACTTTGGGTCTGGTGTATCCTTGATCTCTGAACTCTGGTTCGTCCGCTGGTTTCATCTCACCTTCCTCGATTTGTTTCTGAACGGAAACTTTCTTCTCATTATTGTTCAACACTCTGTCTCTGGTTTTGTAAATATGGTTCAAACAATGAAGGAGATAATATTCTTGATATTTCAATTGGACTTCTGGTTCCATTTCAAACAACTGACAATTGACATTCTGATAGGTCAATAACGAGTCTATCAACTCGCCTGCAAAATGACTAGGATTTTCTTTCAAGAACTCGGTTTGAATTTTCTGTTTGACATTATGGTATTTCAACCGCTTGCCAAAGTCTTGAAACCTGGAGATTGTCGGTTTGTCAAATCTATAATCCAACTTCATAGTATTGCCAAATTCACGCTTTTCGTGCATTACTAGTTCTAGTTTGTTCTTCGTATGTTCTTCGACAGATTTCTCAATCAGTTCTTCATCATTGAAATGTCTATTAAATGCATCAAACCTATTATGAACATCTTGATCATCCTGTTCTTTAGCTTCCTGTGTAATTGTATCTTCTTCGATGGTTTCTGGATCTTCGAGTTGTTCGTCTTGTTCTTCGTCCACAACAATCTCCTCTTCCACCTTTCGCTTGATCTTCTTCTTTTTTTCTGGGTGATCATTTTTCAACAAGGTCACCAATGCATTGTATGCCCCAAATTCAGGCTTTTCTTCCTCTTCTTCCTCTTCTTCGTCCTCTTCATGAGTCTCCTTCATCGTCTCCTCAGACTCAACAGACTCATATCTCCTCTTATTGACTTTCCGAAGCTCATGTCTACCATTTTTGGACCGTCTCTTCGTCATCTTCGTTCCACTAGGATTTTTGGATGACATATTAGAAAATGATCTAATAAAATTTTTTTTGCTTTATGAAACAAGTCTTTTTACCTTTTTGTTAATTTTATCTTTTGCAACACCATTCCCTCGTCAGAAAAGTTTGGTTGACGCGTTATAATCGACCATAACTGCAATAACCTAGGTATTTCCGCCTTTGTTCAATACTTCGGGCTCAATTCATCATGTCTTCACCCATTCAATCGCCCTTAGGGAGTAGGTCTAATACATGGGTAAACAACGAACCCAAAAAAATCAACGTTGGCGCGACAGTCTTACAAACATTCCGAATAATTCTCGCTTCCATATATCTATTCCATATTGTGCTCACAATCCCGTTGAGTTTTGAAATCGGAGGCATAGAATGTGGTCTCAGCTATTCAATAACCATCTTGATTACGTATTTTTGCTTGGCAACGTTGCGAGTCCTCAGATATCATCGTTTCATATCTTCGTTCTTATATTATATGCAACATCTATTGCTTCCAAGCTTGCTGTCGATCTTTGTTACTGTTTTCACGTCAAATGATGAATTCCATGCAAGTACATTGGTAAAGCAAGTGTGGTGGAATTTTATCATCAAATTCTGGAAATTGTTTCTCATGAATTCGACACCATTATTCACCATTTTGGAAGGATTCTGTTCGCTATTATCGATCCAGGCAATTGGTCAGGTGTCTCAATACCTTATAAAACATAAGTCGGATTCTTGGTCAATTGTCAATCTTATCACCAGTGCCTGCATCATTTCGGCCTGTTTGTTCTTTTTCGTGAAAATTTATGTGTCTCCAATCGACCTTCAGCGTGTTGGACTCATATCAGCCTCGTTATTGGGTTCTGCATTCACTTGTACAATTTTGGTGGCTATCTTTGGAATCTACTCTGGAAGAGCTTCGCCCTTGGAATGCTCCCTTATGGTCGCATATATCGTTAAATGCTGCTACGAGCTCTTCCCAGAACTTTCAGAAATGAACTTTAACTCGCTGTTGAAGTTCATCATGCATGAGTTCAAGAATCTTGATTACCATGCAAACTCGCTCAACAAAGACTTCCTCAACTCAATACAAACCACATTCCAAAACTTTCGAACTGGACGAGATCTGATGGACTATGTTAACTTTGAGATTCTGGCCAAATCATCCACGAGAGACAAGCTCTTATTGGTGTATCTTAAACTCAAGGAGTTTATCGTGGACGTGGTTCTCAAGTTTGTGACTGAGAACTTTCCTAAATCGTTTGAATCGCTCTGGGATTTCCTCAAAATCTCCATCAGCAATCTCACGCTCTCGATTCTTATCCAATTGGCATATAGAATCTGTGTGTTTTTTGCAGCAACCAAAATCATCCCGATTCTGCAACCAGTGCCCAAGAACTCACCATTATCAACACCCTCGTCACCGACTCCTCGCAAACTACAGCCCAAGTCTAAACCCAAGAAGAAGTTCACCTCCAGTCGCCTGATCTATCTGTATTCTCCTTGCATCATTATTGCAGTGTATACTAACCTGATGATCCAGTACATTGATGAACTCGACACTCAAAACCAGTTGTGGAACTGGCTCAACTCCCAGATGGGCTTCTCCCAACTCCAAACCTCAGATACATCGGTCCATTCATGGCAATTCTGGAACTGGATCAATATTTTTGGTGTTCTACTACTATATTTCCTCGAGCTGATTAGTCACGATCCAGACGATAGTTCGCTTGCAGACCATTGGAGTATCTAATGGCCCATTGTATAATATTTCAATTCAATACGCGATGTATGCTATATACTACTCTTCTCAGAAACCCTTTTAAGGTGTTTAATGTATCGTCCACGTTCGTTTTGAACTCCGAGCTTGACTCTATTAAACAATCTCATCATGTGAAGAGCCTGTTAGGACACACCAGTCTACCCAGACTCGTGTGCTTTAACAGCTGATAGTTTGGCACCTTTGACAATGCAATTCACATCTGAAAGACTGAACAAACTAGAAAGGGACGTCCATGGATAAAAGTGAGCTCCATTGGGTTGTTAACAATTGTTAACAATCATCATAACTATGGTTTAGATAGTTATATCCAGTGCAGAATAATAGGAGAAGTCCCCCAATCAAAGATCCGTGGATCTTGAGTCGAACAACAACAATCTCAGTGTCTCCAGAACTCTCTTAGTGTCCAATACCAACCACTTGACACGGCAAAATGCGAGAGGCAGCCATGCCAAGTGGTCGATACAAGACGGACTTCTTTTGAACAAAAAGATCCCTGTTATTGATGGGTTATATAACCCACCGGCGTTTCCGCCTGTGATCTACTGCCGGAGACTTTCCCCAAGGCCAAATGAGATTGACTCCGTTTGAAAGCCTCGAAAGATGATTCTTTTTCCATGGACGTGAAAACAAAAAAGAGAAAAAAATTTTCAGAACTGGTGTGGCGGGTAGCAGAAGTGAGATGCAAAATAGGTTGTGGGGGCAGATCAGAAGTTCGGAGAAGTAACGGGTTACAAGTAGTGGGGGATACTATAGGCGGATTTATGGGAATTGATAGGACAATTATGGTAAACTAATCTGAATAATCATGTTACATGGAAGTTACTAAGAGAATATTAAATTACAAGGATAAGTAAATATTGTAGCTAGCAATTAAGAACACTTGAAGAAGTTTAAAGTCAAATATGATGACCGATACTTCATTAGAAGTACTGAAGTTGGTATTCTAAACCATGATCAACTAACTATTCGTCTCTATTATTTCTCCTCTTCTCAATCCCCCTGCTCTCCACAACAAAATATCTGTCGTGTTGCGACAACCACCGTGTAAAATAATCTACACAGCCGTGGAAAAAGTATCTCCATGTCTGCCAACTATTGGACTTCTTCCCAACGCAATAAATGGCAGTTCACTCGCCAACAACTGCGAAATTCGCGAGTACTTGTTTCACAGATGGAACGACAGATTTATGGCGACGAATCAAGTTTTAAATATGACACAGATCTACGAATTTTTCTCCACCAATTGATTGTCAAATTGGGCCGCAAATTGAACTCACGACAGGTGATATTATCCACTGCAGAAGTGTATTTGACTCGTTTCCTTACCAAAGTGTCAATTCGCGAGATTAACATCTATTTATTAGTGGCTACATGTATTTACATCTCGTGTAAAATGGAAGAGAGTCCACAACATATTCGAACGATTCTATCGGAGGCACGGAATTGTTGGCCCGAATTCATTCCAAACGATCTAACCAAATTGGCCGAATTTGAATTCTATTTGATAGAGGAATTAGATTGCTATATGGTGGTGCATCATCCCTACAATTCATTAATGGATGTGATTAGTGTACTTAAGGATGGAGATCCATCCAATAGAGTGGATATTACACCAGAAGAACTTCAAACCAGTTGGTCGATATTAAACGATAGCTACATCACCGATTTGCATCTGCTTTTCCCGCCTCATATTATAGCTATCGGAACATTATATGTGACATTAATTTTGGGAGCCGATGCTAAGAAGACAGGGAGCTCAAAAATGGAGCTTTTTGTTCAGTTTTTGGCAGGCTCAAACATCTTTCTGGAAGAGGTGATAGAAACAGTTCAAGAAATCCTAAGCTTATACGAAGCATGGAATTCATACGATGAGGTGGCCACCCGAAACGGACTCCACCAAATGATATTAAATAATCGATAGAAAATACGTGCGCCACAAAATTCCAACAAGCTTGAAAAGGATACGATTATGTAAAAAAATAAGTTGGAAAAAATCTGGATTATTCAACAACGCATCAAGATCTAACCCCTGAACCAGATTTGTCGTTTTCGGAGTCCAGTTCATTGTGGTATATCTAGAACCTGCATAAGATTCACATATTCGATCGCTGATTAGTCCCTATAAATGACTGTGGATTCTCCTCCAAGTACGTCTTCGTCTATCTCTAGCTTCGACCACAATGGTTTGATTGCTCGTGGAGGGTCCAAGATACAAAAAGAAAAAAGCGAGGCATTTGAACATACAACTGAGTCCTTTGACCGCGAAAAAGCTCTTATTCGCAACGCTGAATATGTGGATCGGGTCCAAATCAGAATCGCTTTGCTTCTCGATCTTGTGATCGTGCTTGCATCCCATTTTCACCCTTGGTCGAGTAAGTTCTATCTTTTGCAATACAGATATCCAAATAGCAAGTTTTACGATATGGGTCTTGACGACTCGTATTTTGTATTATTCAGTGTGATCAACTTGGTGTTCATTAGAAGTTTTTTGATGCTCTATGTGCTGAAACCTCTTGCCTATCACTTCAAAATGTACAGTCTTAAAGCTGTGCAGAGATTCAAGGAACAAATGTGGTCCATTATCTATTTTTCAATCTCATGGGGATTTGGATTCTATCTATATTACAAGTCCGATTATTTCTTAAATTGCGACAAATTCTACGATACCTGGCCCAACGACCAAATGTCTGCCTCTTTCAAAGCTTATTATCTTATACAAACTGCATGTTGGATCCAACAATTCATTGTGCTTCATATTGAAGAAAAGAGAAAGGATCATTATCAAATGTTTTCTCATCATATCATCACATTTTTGCTTTGCACAGGTTCCTATTCTTATTATTTCACCAAAATTGGTCATGTGATATTCTTGCTCATGGATATTGTGGATGTGTTCTTGTCATTTGCCAAGGTCTTGAAATATTGCGGCTACCAGAAATTTTGTGACGTTATGTTTGCCGTTTTCATGGTCAGCTGGATTGCCCTGAGACATGTTGTTTATAACTATGTGTTTTACCATGCTTACAAGAATACTCACAAAATGCATGGATCTTGTGACGAGCTTGCTCCCTTGGGTGACTACAAACTTTGCTACAACAATTATACAGTCAATGTGTTTTTGTTCCTGTTGGGTGGTCTGCAGGTCATTACCGTTCTCTGGATGTATTTGATTGCCAAGGTTTTTTGGAGAGTTCTTTCTGGATCCAATGCTGATGATGTTAGAAGTGATGATGATTCTGAATAGCTACCTAATAGATTTAAATTATTAAAAAAGAGTAGAATACAGACAGATACACATGACTGTGAATCCCCAAATGACTAGTCCAAGTGACAAGCTTTTCAGTATCTGACTGTGAAATGCCCAATGACTGCTATCTTGTGGAGAATACGTTTCTAGGGCCTGTAATTTATCTGGATTGTTGATCAATTTGTAGCCATAGAAACCAGGTAAAACAAATGACATAAGAACTCCTCCGGTGGATCCCACTAATGACAAGACCAGTTCAAATGACTTGAGCTTAAATGCCGAGAAATAGGCCGCCAATAGCATGGTTGCAGTCAATATATAAAATCTAGAATTGGAGATCGGAACAGCTGTGACTTCTGTAGCAATTAATGGTTCCGACTCTTGACTCTGTTCAGAAAAGAGTACGTGTTGAATATTGTTGAACGAAATTCTTGCAGGATGAAACATGAGTGGGAATGAAAGAAGAATCATGAGGGACAGAAGAGCCATTCCTAATTTGGTGGTCCAATTATCCTCGTACATCAGGATGACATTTCCAGGCAGAGCATCTCCAAAGGTGAAATAACCAGCCAATCCCACCGTAACAAACAAACCAGTTGTTATGGACATTGAGTAAGTGATAATTTTCAGAATACGAGTAAGGGTAGGATTTTCCAATTCAGAGATGATTGATAATTCGTTGGGACAATTGAATGCCAAAACTATGATTCCAAAAGTTTTGAAAACAGGCTTGAAGCCCTCAGGTTTCCACCAAGAGATAGTTCCCTGTTTTTCAAGAGGAACATTGGAATAATCGGTTAGAATACCGTAGATGAAATTTCCATAAACCAACACCACCAAATATGCGATTGCAACCAAAGAAACGATTGAAGCGTATTTGAGGTTATCCAATTTTTTCAAGCAAGAAAGTGGAACTGTAATGATGGTGGATAACAGGATATAGAAGCTCCTCATTTGATCATGCGAAAAACCTGATATAGGCATTATCAACGGCAACAGGTCTCCAGTAAGAACGATGTATGAAACAATGACACCAAAACATTGAAGAGCAATAGCCAAATCGAACACGATACTCAGTTTTGGATATGTTATCGAGCATAAGGTGAAGAAGGTGGAGTTTCCTTCACGTAAGTATTTTGAAGAAACAGCTTGTAGAAACATACCAAATATGTTCGTAACTGCTGCTACAACAAAGATAAACATTCCAAACAAGACCGAGTCTGCTCTAAAAGCATAAGGTAATACCAACAGTCCCGAACCAATGATGGTATTGATGGTGTTGACCACCGATGAGGAGACTGTGGCGGACATTGCAAGGAAAAATATCTAATATTTTTTCTGATTCTTCGCTTCAATGAGTTCTGGACCTAGGTTACAAACCAAAAGGCGAATTGTGGCTCCGGAAAGTCGTAAACGTGCTCCATTTTCATGTGATAGATGCAAATTGCGAAAGACCAAATGTCGGAGACTCCAGGATAACGATTTGAAGTTCGATAATATCACACCCTGTGTTCAATGTAGTAAAGCTGGAGTTTCCTGTACAACCACGATCCCGCGAAAAAAGAGGTTTTATGGGCCAATCGAGAACATCACCTTACATTACAAGTGTCTTTTGGCTCTAGTTTCGGGCCTTTTCCATGATAAAGACGTATACAATATTGAGGCACTGATGGATCTCGGAAAATCGCTAAAAATCGAGATGCCCACCGAAGATGGTGAGGAGGAGATTCAAAATATTGAGGAATTAAAACAAACTACTATCAAGGAGGAAGAAGACGAGGACATGATCGAATCGATGAAAGAAACTGTTTCTGAACCGTCAGTTGAGCTGCCAAAATTGGTACCTAATGTCAAGGCCAATTATTCTGCTTATGACCGAGAACGACTAATTATGGATAGATTCGGACACACTCATTTTATTGGGAATTTTGGAACGGCATCGTTACTCAATGGATTGTGTGATATCATCATTAAACGATCGTTTAGTTTGAAACCTCCAACGTCCACCCAAGACATTCGAAATAGCTCGGTTCAAACCATCACCTCGGATAATGAGCCCGTTTATCAATATCCAACCCATTTGTACAATTTGGATACTATTAACATCAATCGATTTCCGCTGATCAACTTGTTGAAACGTCAAGAAGCAGACGTGTATAAAGAAGTGTTTTTCGAAAAAGTGCATCCATATTACTTTATTTTCAACAAGTACAAATTTGATGAGAAATACCAACTATTTTGGCAAGAAATAAAGAAAGCTGACGGTTCCAAAGATGAGCCTGTTCGGATGAAAATTGGAAGTGCCGAAATATGTTGTATCTATATGGTTTGGATTCTCGGAAGAAGATTCCAATTGTATACGAATCCTCAAGATTTACCAGTCAATTCAGAACTGGACGATGATCTTATTGGAAGATACATCGACATCATCAAGTTATCGCTTTCGGATATTGTTTTGACCCCTACTTTGGATGGAATTCGGTTATTGATTCTACTCTCGGTGTACTTGTCCAGTATCAAAGTTCGTGAGAGTGGATATTGTCTAATGCAAATGGCAGCTATTCAATCCAAGAGTTTGGGACTTCATCGAAAATTCATTGTGGAGAAGTTCAACGACGAGAAAGCAGATGAAATGAAACGAATAATGTGGTCATTGACCAAAAGTGAAACCACTTTATGTTGTTCTTTTGGAAGAGCCAGTGCTATTCCTTGGGAGGAGATTGACGTTGATCTACCAACCATTCAAGACGAAGATAACGAGCTTTTCAAAATCTATTATAATCAAAGTTGCAAACTGACCAAAATCATCTTCCAGATTCTCGACAACAGACGGAAAATGTCCCGAGAGCCACTTTCATTGGTGAGCATTGAAAAACTGCTTCTATTCCAAAAAAATCTCGACAAGTTCTGGGACCGTCTACCGGAAGCCTGGAAAGACTATAAATCACTTCCTGTCCGTCGGTACAAACCAAAGTTGCATATACAGTTTCATTATTACTTCATCACGTTGACTTTACCCGTTTTCATGCATATTGTTAGTACACCAAATTTTGTCATTGGTAAAGAGGATCCTATACATTCTTTATTGGTGAACGGGATCAAATCTGCGTTCAAGACAGCTGAGATTCTCACTTATACTGATTCCAATGGGTTTTTCAACGGCACCTTGTACTATGATGTGTTTTATTCTTATAATGCCATTATGGTGTTGACGTTAACTTACATTCTGTTCAAAGGTCCAAAGAAAGGGAAAGGCATATTGAATATGGATGATAAAGAGAATGATATTTCTTATGAAAGGTTAATGAATGCCATCAATTTGATTCGAAACCTGATTCTCAATAATCTACATCAAATTGATGGAACAATGAGAAGAATCAGTGACATTGTCGAAACTTTACTTGAAGATCTTGGAATTATCCAAGTTCTAGTGAAAGAATACAACGCCAGACCAAGCAATGTTCGAAAGATTGAAGATAAAAGTGAAAGTGGGAAGACCAGTGTCAATGGAGGAATGATACCGGGATATTATCGAAAATTCAAAATGAACGACCGCAAGACCAAGAGACGCAGATTGACGAAATCCAAAGAACCAAGAGACCAAACACCACCATCGCCAGTACCGCCAACGCCTTCTCCTATGGACCAAACGCCAACTTTACCATACTCGTCGATATTCGATTTCCCTAGGTCGCAATCCAACTCGGCTACCAATTTGGTAGCACAAAATGTGGAGCTACCGGCCTATTCAGATTTACAATTGGACCACCAACCGTCTAGATCAGCGACTCCTGCTGATTTGAATGTCAATGAGGCTCTCAGCTCGATTCTTGATACGGAACTGATGGAGCTATTGTTTGGAGCGGAAATGCCTAATACCAGTCTACGAGCTTCCAGTACAGACAGTGCAGACTCATGAACTGATTTTTCCAAATAGGTATAGAAATCCGGAGTTCTGCTGTCAGACAAAATAACGTGCAAATAATAATCAGAATTGTTTTTACCCTTTTAGGAAACCACTATGCTTATCAAAGATTCATATAAATAAGACTGGATCTTGTCATTTCACCAAGAATGAATTCCGATTCGAATTGGATGTATCTTCTTGCAACAGGAGGTACTGTTGGTATCACCTTGTATCTTTCAAGAAACTATATCAAAAGTCTATGTGCTTCAAACTCAAAGCCTTCTGCTAAACTTCCAGCAGCCTCCCATAAGAAGGGAAAGTATCACTCCGATATGAACGCCCCGCCTCCAGAACCGACACCGCTATATATCACCCCCGAACAGGTTAAGAACAGAGATGATCGTCCTTGGAGACCATTCCGGATTCCTTATCATCAAACGATGTCTATTTTCAAGTTGGATGTCAACCATTGGCTTGACATGGATAAGTATTATATTGATTACATCGAAGAAAAGAAACGTGTTTTCCATTCATACGGCGAGAACAACATTGGATGGCTTCCAGGATCCGAAGATGCTTGTTTGGAGCTCATGGAAATGGTGAAAAATCATATGTTAAAGAGATACCCTTTGCTATTCACCTCTGAAGATAATGGCGTTCATGTTAAGGTTGAGCTTACGGGAGAGGTCTTGGACTTCTCTGAGCCTTTGAAAGAACATCCATTAATCTACACTTCAAAAATGGCCAAAGAAGATTTCTACATTGTCTTAAAAGGAGACGATGGTCAACACAGATTATTGGCTGCGGCAGTTCCATTTCCAGGAGGATCTTTTGGAATCAGCCATAAACTTGGGAGAACTATGGATGTCATTCATGATGAGGTGCCTTATTATCAGGATAAGCTGCGAACGTCAATGTCACGGTTCTTTGAGAAAATGGCTCCTGCTGATTTGGTTGAAAGAGCCTCTTTTTACATCTCGTGGGATCATAGATTACTGCTTAACACGGTCTATGCCTTGAAAGAAGGAGATAAGGTGGATTCTGACATTCCACCTACTGAATTCAACGTTAGGGTTGAAAGACAGACTCTCAGACGGCTTCCAAGAAGTAAAGCTATTATTTTCACCAATCATCCGATATTCTATTCCATTGAAGAAATGAAAGATGAACCATTGGTTCCATCTTTGATTCGCAAGATTTTGGACGAAGCACCAGAGAAAATCATGAAATACAAGAATTTTGACTCTTTTAGAGATCACCTGGCTCCTTATTTGGATGATTTGATTCAGCGACAGAAAGATTTGGGACTTATCACCGACGAAACTCCAGTTCGAACCCTGGAAAGTTATCCATTTGCTAGCTTTGTTAAGGAATACGACGAAACGACAGGCTGGACCAATCCAAAATATCCTAACGACTATTCTCAGAAATTGAGACAGGAGATTGTGGAGGGACAACAAATGGAAGTGAAGACGTATAAAGATGTCGCTGCTAGTGCGTAGTATAAAATTCTGTGTATTTATTCAATGCTATATGCTATTTTCTGTACCAGCCAGAATTTTCTTGAGAATACCAATGTCGTCGACAATCTTCAACACTTCCAGCTTTGGAACACTGGAGGAGAGTTTTGAATCACCGTAGCTGATAGGGCCCTTGATTTTGGACGTTGTGTGTGTTTTAGAGTTTGCAAGCGATGAGATGTTAACGAAAGAGCCAGCTTCCAAAGAGCTGAGAACCTCCAAAAACTCTCCTCTGTTAAGAATCCCAACGACCTTGCGGACATCAATTTGGGAACTGTAGAAAGAATAGAATGTGTTGATGGATGCAATTGGTTTAGATTTCTGTATTCTTAAGTTCTCTTCGTATTTGATTAGAGAGCAGAGAACCGTTTTGTGCTGGAGGTTTAATTCTGCCAATTTGGAATGGAAATTTGAAGTCAACGTGCCGTTACAAACCTTGGCCAATTGCGCAATCATCACCTTAGGAGCATCATCGATACATAGTTCCGAGACCTGATGGTAGCCCAATTTTTGCAGTTGCATGGACTCTGTCAATTCCAGAGCGCGATGCATGATATCGAAAGCACTTCTCAGATCTCCGGTTGTGATTGCAGCCTTTTTGGCACACAATTGAATTGCAGCTGGATGGAAAAGAGGAATGGTGGAAGAGTCTCCAAGACTTTGCAATTTGGAAGTCAACACCTGTTTGATCTGTTCAGCAGTATATGGGAGAAATGGAATCAATTGAGGACTGATATTGTTGCTTTTCAATCGAGGCAAAAACCGATCAGTTAGATCCAAAGCATTTGCAATTCCAATAATAATCACTTTTGGACTACCTTTGATCAAGTCTGAAGCCCAAGAAAATAATTCAAATAGAACTTGCTGGTTCTTACCCATCAAATTATCCATCTCGTCCAAAACCACAATGGTGATATCGCACTTGGATTGAGATGTTAACAAGGTCTTCAAATCGGCGGCCGACTTCTTTTTACGACCGGTATTACCTTCGAGTTCGCAATAAATTGCATCGAATATATCCTCAGCTCTCTTGACTGTCATGCAGTTCAATTTGGATATCCGGACGCGTCTATTCAAACGTTTGGACTTCACCACCACTGGAACTTTATAAATCTTGTTAATTGAGTTCTCGATCTCTTCGACAACAAGAGAATCGAGCACACTTTTGACTTGGGCAGTTTTTCCAGTTCCAGGAGGCCCTGAAACATATATCGAGCAAGACTCGAGTTTGAGAATCGAATGGTCCAGAATACGTCTAATTGAGGTGGCTTCAGATTCACGTGCAGTGAGCATATATCCTTGGTCTAAACTGACCCCTGACCCACGCAAAAACAATTTCTTGGCTTTAGAGTACACGGTCTCCTGGGCCTCCATCAACTTACGGTTGAACAACTTGACAGGCTCCAGAGGCTGGATATTTTGCACACGATCATGTTTCTCAGGAGTCACTGGAGGAGACAAAATCCCCAGTGCGGTTCCGGCAGACTTGGTTTGATCAAGCTTGATCTTCTTGGGCTGAATATCCCATTCAATAGGGTCCATGGTTCGCTTCATAGCAGAAGAGGAGAATGGAGAGAATGGGGACGAAGGTATAGACATTTTCAAGCTTATGAAAGAAACTTCTCAATTAGATGTTTGAAACATGTCTCGAACCTGCTTTAAACCCTTGCGACACGGTATATAAAAGGAGCTACTCCTGCAATAAATATACTTTCCTAAAAGAGAAGTAATGAGACACGAAAAATTATAATAACAGACCCCCTTTTTGTTACCCGGCATCATAAATTATGCGTCACGCGTGCTGGCTTGTTACCCTGACAACCAAATTAGAGATTACGTAACACGTAATAGAAAAGAACAAAATTTGATCACTGCCATTCAATATAATGGGTCAAATAATTTCAGTGTATAATTTAAATTTCTCTAAAAAAGACAAGGAGGGATTGTTTTCAATATAGCCTTTCGAACACATTTTTGGGATTGAGTGATAGGCCGAAAGAGACTATCAACGTTCGAATATTACGAATAAAGTATTTGAAGCTTGCTTTGTCCCAATTTCTACAAGTTCTAAGGTGTAATCGAAACAAATTCTTTTACTGCCATTAATAAAGGATGTCTCCTTCAGAGCATCCGAGACCAAGCTATAATGGTCCCAGCCATAGTGGCAACAGAGTGTACAAAGATGATGGTAAGCGGCCGCGCAAGTATATGCCTTCCCATCACAACAGTTACAACGGACATCAATACCAAGCGAACGCTCCTTCCTATGGACAGAAGAACAACTCAAATCCTTTTTCCTCGCGAAGGCAAGAGCCTTCTGGATTGGGCTCCGGGTCTGTGAATGGAAGTATGAACTCTTCGAACGGCGAACCGTACAGCTCGTATCGATCTAGCAATCATGATCTAGGATATGGTCGAAATTCATATTCTTCTGGAGGGCCGCGCAGAGGCTCCGGATATCGCTCTGGAAGAGGAGGATCAATGATTGCTCCTCCAAAGAGTCGTGCAAGTAGCTCAGGCTCAGGCCAACACTATTATCGTTCATATAGTAGTGACGGCAATCCTCAAGGTTTAAATGGAAGATACTCCAATGGTTACTACGACCGCGACTCATACAGATCGGAAGAATCATATAGACAGAGTTCTGTCTCTGCTAGTGATGATGGATATTCCGGAAATGGTAGGTGGGGCGCAGGAAGTAGAGATAGATACAACAGCTATGAGGATGGGTCTAAATCTGGTGACCTGATCGCTGGACCAGCTAATAGAGGAGGTGATTTGATTCCAAATAGAGATTACAGATACAATAGGGGTAGTATACGTGACTACAGACCTCAGAGAGTCCATTCAACTGGAGCAGGTTATTCTAGAGGCCACTACCGCGATGACTACAGATCGGACTACCGTGAAGACGATGAGCGTAGTTGGAATGACAGACACAAATACCACAGCTATAATCGTGCGCGTGGATCGAACTCCCTAGAAGGATCAGAATCGCCGGCCAAAAAATGGGACTATGATGAGAAATATGAACCGGGACCTGCAAAGTCGCAGGAATCCACCGAGCCTGCAGATGAGCGAAGGCCAGACGAAAATGAGGCTGATACCGTTGCAGAGCCTCTGAAAGCTGAATCGGAGCAGCCAGTGTCGAATGTCAAATTGGAGTTGCCGGAAGAGTCTGTTACAAATGAGGAGAAACCTTTGCCAACAAAAACGGAATCGGACGATCTCGTCTTAACGGCCGAAAAAGTCGACGAGATGCCACCAGAAGAAGACACCCCTGTGCAATCAACGGAGTCAGGGGTTCCAGGCAAGTCAATCGAACCGGAGGTCGTGGTGGAGACCAGAGAAACGGATACATCGATGAATTCAGTTGAAGCCGAAGTATCAGAGGCACTTGAACCTTCCACACCTGTTGAAGCACATTCACAGCTACTGGATGAGTCTACAGAAAAATTAAAAGCTGAGGAAAAGATGGATATTGACGATAAGTCACAAGAACCGGAAATTCAATCTATTCAATTAATTGAGAGGAAATCACCAGCTGTCACAGATTCTGAAGTGATCGAAGATTCAAATGAGCCTGTCGGGGAATGCATATTTCCTATGAAAAAAGTGGAGACCAAACTCCATGAGCTTAAAAGCATTCCTGCCAGTGAGAGACGAAAAGAGTTAAAGTATCTCCATGGAACTCAACTTACTGATCTAAGTCAGTACAACTTCTATGGCTCAGCATTTCTGGTATTTGAACAAGCCGATGGCCCTAAAATGGTTGAATGCTTTTTGAAAATGCGGGAGATTCTGGCAAAGAAGAAGCTGAGATTAACTGAGGAATATGTCTCAAGGAAGCATATTTGGAAAGAACGCACCAAACTTATGGAACAACAATTGAATGAGATCTATCAGAGCAATGGAAAAGCTTCCAATCCTGTCACTGCAGAAGGCCCCAACCCTCAAGAAGCCGAAAAGCCTCTCTCCGGACGCCGGGGTCGTCATCATGGTGATACTGTGAGAACTGAAGCTGAGTTTCTTGAAATCCTGGCTTCCTTGGAGAAAGAACAAGAAAAAGATCCTATGGTTAGAGCTCAATTTGGAAGTGCCCAAATTCCAGATTTAATCATAGATCCAATCAAGAAGTACGGCACGATCCATTTCTTTGATTCAAACAACCTGGTGCATGATAAGGAAGAGTGGTCTAGAAGAATGGATATTGATCCCCAAGACACGTTCACGAAAGCGGAACATGAGAAGTTTTGTGAGGCATATGGTCTCTGGCCCAAGAAGTTTGGTCGTATATCAAATCACTTGGGTGGCCTACGAACACCTGAAGAATGTGTTTTACATTACTACAGGACCAAAAAGGATGTCAATTATAAACAAATCGTGGCCAACAAAAATAGGAGAGCAACGAGAAAGGCTTCTGCAAGCAAGCGCAAGAGTAAAGATGGCAAGTCGAGAAATGGAACACAAACTCCAGAGACTTCAGCTGTCAATGATTCGGCAAATGTTAGTCTAGCTGAAACTCCAGGTGAACAGAGTGAAGCGGAAGATGCGCCAGTGGAAACGTCTGATTCCAACAATCGCAAAAGGAGTGCTTCTCCATCCTCACCGGAGACCAAAAGACCCAAACTTATCGAAGACACTTCTATTGTATCCACGGAAACTAAAGATGCATCTGAAAGTGCTGCTGAGCCTCCAAAATCTGAGGATACCTTTACTTCAACTCCAGTGAGCGAGCCTGTCGAGAAGCCCAAGAAGAAGCGTGGTCGTAAGAAGCTAAATCCTGATGGCCCTAATGCACAGAAAAATTCCGAACCAAAAGAGAATATCCCTGTCCTACAATCTTCAAGTGGTGATCCATTGAAGATGGCTCGTGAAGTCAAAGAAGAACATGAACAAAAATTGAAGGACGTCACCGCTTCACATTATCAAGGCGCACAAGAGTCACGTGTTTCTTCTCAAGCTGGAAGTGTTGATGAGACAGAGAAGAAGAAGCCTCATAAGGACAGAAGTCACATTACTAGTTACTGGAGTGTTCAGGAAATCAATATGTTTCCAAGTCTTTTACAGCAGTATGGAACAGCTTGGGAATTGATGTCGAAACACATCGCATCCAAGACCTCTACAATGGTGAGAAACTACTATCAAAGAGGCCTGTCCGAAAATAGCCACTGGGAACAGATAGCACGTGATGCCGATGCAAGACGGGCGGAAGAAAAGACAAAGCAGCCTGTTACTGAAACTAATAGCAATAGGCCTCCTCTTGGATACTTTTATGACAGACGTTCTTCAGGTGCAATGACTTCTTCAGAAGAACCAAAAGCTGCGCTAAGTGCACCAAGTGCATCAGCCAGCGTGGAGCAACCACAACCGGTAAACTTACCTGCTCTTCATACCTATTATCCAAGTTCAAAAACTTCTAGCGCTCCTGCAGCTCCAGAAAACTCTCAAGCAGAACCAAAAAGAGCTCCTGTTCCTTCGTTGCTTCCAATATCATCCTTCCGATCAAAGAACTATCCATTGTCGTCATTGGTCCAAGCTGCTGGGTCTGCGCAGACCCCAGCCACAAGTCCAGGAATGTTGAAAATGAGCTCATTACTGAATACTGCTCTACAGCCTCCAAGTTTAAGAAGCAGCAACACTTCCCATATGCCGCTCTTGAGTTCCACCGCTTCCACGACCCCCGCTTCTCCATTTACCCCTAAGCCTCGTTCATCGATCATGAATTTACTGAATGAGGACAGCTCTTCGGAGTCCAAAGCTCAAGTGTACCAAACTCCAGGGCTCACTAATTTGATGAATGCTACTTCTACAGGCACTACAGAGGCTCCAGAATCTAATAAACCTCAGACCACTGGAATGAGTGCTCTTGAGGCGTTGGCACAAGTTGCCTTTGAGAGAAAATAAGGAATATGAGCGCATCTTGTTTAATATCGCTTTACGCTATGTAAAATAATTATGATACCAACAGATTTAAGAAGTATTTATGATGGCGGATGAGAAAAAACTCGTAGTGGTCGAGGAGTCAGGTCTCATGCTTATTAAGCTCAAATCGAGACAACCAGATGGAGCCTGGTTATTCAAATAATACATCAATTCGTAGCTGGAGCTGGAATAATTGTAAGGGTCCCCTGTATTTTTGCAAGCAAAGAAACCCTTGGTAGAATTGTTCACACACAGAGTTGCTTCTCTGTCAGATTCAAAATGTAAAGAAGGGCTTTCCCCAGAAGCGATGGTAAATTGGGGGAAGTTTCCAACGATTTGGAAACGCTGGTCGTACGACTCAATAAATGGTCTTATCAAATTTTCTCCATCCCACTCAAACTCTTCAGGACTTTGTCCTAGATAGAGATAATTGGTACCTGCACCAGAATGTCTACTAGAAATTCCCATGCCATTGATTTCTGAATGGATGGAATCGGTCCACAATTGTATGGCAGACACTGCCTCTATGAGAGCAGCTGTTGTGAGAAAATTCGCAAATTGCATTATGAGCAAGGAAATGAAATTGCACCAAACTTATACGATTCCATAAGGCTAATACAAGATGCAGAACATCTTTTTCTTTTTCAGGGATAATGCAACTTGCTCTGCGAAAAATCAAGTAATTTATGGTCATTGTGGCGAAAATCAAACAGATAACCTGCTGATGCAGGAAATACAGAACATCAGATTGAAATTTGTGTTCAATCGATAACAAATGGATCTTGTTCGTCACCATTGCCGTCAAAAAACACAGGCTCTACCACTTCAGGACGGGGAGTGTAATGTCTAGCATAGGTTGGATTCTGCGAAAACACCTGGTCCACTATTCTATCAATTTCCAGCTCTATTTCTCTGTCCGAGGGTCCAAATAATTCTTCATCACTGAAATTCAACTCCGGAGGTATATCTCGTATTGACGGCTCTTTTTTCTGTACCATCTTTTCTTGTTTGATTCTTCGTATCTCTTCCTCTTCTTCAGAAGTATTCAAATCCTCAATTTCCACAACCTCAGTTTTCTGTATTTCCTTTTTAGGTTGTTCTTCAACGAAAGACCAATTACCGTCCCTGGAAATTTGGATCCGGTCTACTATTGATTCCGGTTTCAACTGTTTCAGAATTTCTTGCAATTCTCCCAGAATGTATAAATCGCCAGGAACCTTGATACTGAATTCCAACTTGCAGATAGGACAGGTGAAAAATTCCAGATTATTATTGGGCACTTTGTTTTCTTTGTTTTTTCGCAATTGGACCTTGTATTGGAAATCAATTGTTCGTCGATTGTGTCTTTCTGGATTCAAAAATCGTCTTTTGGTGTCACTTAATATTTGTAGAACATCTAATTTTTGTCTAGAATTTCTTCTCAATCCTATTGGAAATGGAGTCAGATTGTTTAATTGCATGAAACTATCCAAATCAAAACATTCAATATGCGAACAATACCGAGATCTTAATGGATTGACCATTCGCTTTCCGGAAAGTGGATCATTTAACGATAAAATCATAGATTCTTCCATCAAATCCTCCTCTGTATTCCGAATCATTTTAGAGAACGCATTTGTTAACGGTAATGTAGTCTGAACATATCTTTTGGCTTTCAGTTCTGTTATTTGTGACTCCAATGGAAGCGCACCCGGTACTGGGTTTGGAGTTTCAACTCGTTCTGGTTTTGTGCTCACAGGCTTCAGATCTTCTTTAGGGTTTGGATCTGGAACTTTGACATTAGAATTCGCGTCCAAAGCAGCCATAACTTTCTCAAAATACCCTTCAGGAGTCCCTGAAGTTGTTATCCTCTGTTTCTCGGGAGACTGAACAATCTGTCCAAGCTCTTTGAATGTAGATATTTGTTTTTGCAATTGGATCAGTAATTGGTACCGCGAATATGAACTCATAAATGGCACTTGGACCCAAATTCTTGCATTCAGTTCTTGAAGCGAAGCACTCAATTCTGACGGAACTGAAGGATTTGCAAGAACCTGATCTAATTGATTAATATGTCTTCTTACCAGTTCAATTTGGTTGGTCTGTAGATCGTCTTCATTTGAATTTGGTATAAATTGCCGAACTAAACGTTGTTTTGGAAGTTTGAGAGTCACCCAAAGCGAAGGACGAGACTCTGAAGTTCTATTTTGTGTATCATGTCGTCTTTGTCTCTCTCTGTGAGCTTTTGATACTATATCATCCAGATCGTCCAGATCGTCAAAATCTGACGCGCTGTCAGATTCAGTATCTGGTTCTTGAGATAATCGAAGTTTGATAGAACGTTTTTTGGTTTTGGGCTCTTGATCTTGCATTTTATACAATCATTATTAGATAGACATCAAAAATTTAGTTGAAGAAAAAAAAACCCATGATTCTTGCACTGTTTATATTGATGGCCATATTTGTGGCTCTGGTGATTCTTTTACCAGTGATGTCGGGATTATTTACCTACACAGCTAATCCAACCTATCTTGAGAAAAGAAAACAGAAAAAAGCCTCCAAATTCGAGACGGAGCAGGACGATACTTATGGTGGATATATTCCTCCGGATGAACAAATGGAGATGGAGAAAAAGACAAAAAGTACAGGATTGTACTCTAGATTGAGTCACGTCACATCAGATAATATTCCAATAAAATTCCAATTGAAATCCGAAGAAGGTTTGAAGAAAAGAACATCCAGAAGAACAGAGCAGGTCGATTCGAACCCAAATAATTACGATTACGATCTCAATGAGTTGATCGACGAAGAGCTCGAAAACGACAGACAAGAACAGCAGTTGAACCAACCTCAATATCAGCCAAGTTCTGCGGCTGCCTTCAACGAAAACGTTTAGGATCACATATATTTAATCAGACTTATAAATTAGCTTGCATTGCAATCATCTCATTTTGACGTAACTCATCTTCGGTATTCATATGATGCTCGTTGATAAGCTGGTCATTGGTATTGGTCTCTTGTGGGACTACCACTTCAATTGGCTCGACTGGATCGACCGGCTCGACTTCATCTTTTGGATCATTTCGTGAACTCAGCTCGTAAAACAACATAAATGTTCCTTGAGAAGCCAGAACCTCTGTCTCGGACGATATACGTACTATCTCATCACTGATTCTCCACCAGACCCCCCGGTATTTCCTGTATGCAATATAATGTCCGTAATTGTGCGTTCCAAAATGGGAAATGACGGACTTGAGTGAGTAATTCAAATCAGTAGTCTCTGATTTCTCCTCTTCTATCTCTTCGTCACTTTTTCTAAACGCTAATCGTGCATCCATGTTAATGTTGTCGGGCTCTGCAACGTAATCCGCCAGATCCAACTTCATTGGAAACACAATCTTGGCGTTATTCTTACGCACAGAATAAGTTCTTGGATCAAACACCGATCGACTAATGTGAACACAAAGAACCGGAGGTGGTCTTGCAAAAAATGTTTGTTTGGTCTTCTGCGACTTTTGAATCTTGTTTTTCGTATGCAGTTTCTCATACACCGCATCATTTATTATTGGCTTGGACAATTCTGTCTCAATCTCTTGTATTCTAGCTTGAGTGAGCTCAATGAGCTTCTCCATCTTAGTGTCTTGCTCTTTATATTTTTCAAGGGCCTCTAGTAATGTGGAGCGAATCTCCTTTAATCCACATCTGTTGCATTCGACTCCATCAATTATTTCCTGTTCGGTCCATCCATCCAGTAGCTCAGCCAAAGTATAGGTGGATTGAGTAGGTGAGGATAAATTCAACCCAAGTCCACTGATAACAGAATATCGTATTCCTCCCGTTTCTCCACATCTGATACATCCAATCCGCTCACATTGCAACCCGTCAACGGGAGTTATGAGCTTGATAGGATACATTTTGGACTCTGCCTCTGGATACGAAGGATCAATCTGTTTTGCAGGAACATGAATAGTTCCCAGATTTCCAAGACTCTTTAGTCCAGTCATCATTTCCGGTTCGTAATCCACAAACTTATCTTGAACCTTGACTTTCTCCTTCTCCTTTGATTCTGGACCAACATATTCCTTTTCCACTTGGTTCATCACCGATTGGTAGAACTCTTGAGCATCTTCTTGATTGTAGCCTAGAAATAAATGCTTATTTGGACCATCTTTCATCACTTTCAGTAAATTACGAGTCTTGTAAGTTGGTGACTTGTTTCCATGCTTGTCATTTAGTTTAGAGAGTAAATCGTACAGCGCTGCGGAAAACGCTGGTCTAGTAGACGCCTCTTTATTCTCATCACTGACGAATTGATTCAAAAACTCCATGATCTCATTCGAGGAAGCCAAGCTTTGCAGAACGCTATTCATAAAACAGGTGTTTCCATCATTTACCAACCCGCCAATAGAACCGCCTAAACTTATGGCCTGTTGGTAACTTGCTTTTATCATTGGATCATTACCAGACAATGTGGCAATTCCAAATCCCAAAGCGGAAGATGATCTGCTCAAGGCAGAATTGAACTTGTCTCCAAATCCTGCCATAATCCAACAAATATATGAGGTATCTCTCTTGTTCTTGATAAAAGGTGCTGTAGTAATCACTATTACTCCGATAGTAACAACTCCAATGAGTACCGGATACCAATTTCGCTCAAACAAATTCAACTTGGTAAACGATCGTTGTATAGTCTGTAGAAAAGAAGACTGCTGTTGATTAATTAACAACCGTTCCACTGTCACCGATTCTTGTGCAATAACTTTTCCAAAAAGCAAGATAACCCTAGTAATATAAACAAGCACTTGATCCATCAGTTGTTAGCTTTGGATCCTAAAGTACAATCTTGGGCAATAGCCTTTGGAAAGATATTTGGATCTTTAATAAAATGTTTTTTCTTACTGAGCAGTCTGAGCCGCACACGACATCCAATTTATTAGTATACATTAATTCATTCAATAGTGGCCTTGCTTTGAACAGATAGGATCTGGTCCAAAAGGCTATTATAGTCCGTAGTCTCTGGGAAATCAAGTTTCACATCCAAGTTAGGAACCGTGGACTGGTTCTTTTCGGCTTCAATCTCCAACATTAATGGTCTAATGCATCCTTTTCCACTCTCTGTTTGGAAATGACGTCTCAGAGCATCGGTACGTGCAAATCTCTTACCACAACCCCAAATTGTCGATCCATCCGCCAAAGTCCCGCGACATTGGTATTTCTTTTCTCCCGTATGTAGTTCTTCGTGCCTTTTACGGTCATGTTGTCGAGCAAAAGCTTTACCGCAAACCGTGCAAAGGAAAGGTCGTTCATTGGTATGTGTTCTCAGGTGCGATTTGAGATTGTAAGGTCTCGTGAACTTCTTGTCACAAACGGGACAAGCATAGGATGCTGGATTCTTTTGCGATTTTTTATTGGGAGAAGGTGGAGCTGCAAGTTCTGAGAGTTTCTCTCTGGAAAGAGAAGCATCACTGTCGTAATCAGAGTCATACTCAAGGTATTTGGATCTGGAAGTAGATCTGGATCTTGAACGAGCATCCGAATGTCGACGTTGACGTCCTAATCTCATCGAATTATGAGTAGAATCGTCGGGAGACAAATACGAACCAGAATCATCCACCTGAAGATATTCAGATTGTGCCCGGTCAGTATCGGGAGTATTGTAATTGGAACCGTCATCATATTGGGACAGTGACGTATCCTCGACTCGAATGGAAATTCCTGGCGTTGAGGAAGAGGTCTGTACGGTAATATTTGGTCTAGTTTCAAAACTTTCAGATCTGGATCGATTGGGAGATGAAGCCACCGACGAGGAAGCTGAAAACAACGAAGGTGTTTCCTCTGCCACCTGTTCAGGATTATCTATCACGATTGGGGGTGCTGTCATGTTAGAAATACGATCATCTTGCTTTTTGAGATTCTGTTCGGTTAAATCGATATCATGCGGTAGAGCGCCCCGTAGAGACAACAAACGAATGTTTTCAGACATGGATTGACTCTCAAAATCATCTATAGGAGGATCTAGATCCTCTCCAAGTATGGATTCCGCCGCAGAAAGGTACGGGGAATTGGCATCAGAATAATCGGACAAATCACTGGAATTCGAAGGCTCAAATTGCATGTATTGCATCGAGTTTTGAGGTTGGAGTAAGAGATGCGAGTTAACTGGAGGAGAAGTATAGTGCATAGATGTAGAAAGAGGACTGTCGTCAGAAACATTAGTTTGGGCGATATAATCAGCAAAAGCTTTGTCAATTTGAATCATCGGAGCTGAGTTATCTGTTGTGGATTGTTGTTTAGCATCATCAAAACGAATATATGACTGCTGAGGAGGAGTGTCTATTGGAGGAATCATCGATAGATCTTGATAATTGAGAGAATTGCTAACTGTTGAAGGATGGGAATACACATGTGAATTGTTCACCGTCATATTGGAAATATTATCTTGATATGCCTTAATGTCATCATGAGCAGGAACATTAAGGCCCTGATTTCCCAAAAAGAACTCATGACTATTTTCCTCTGTAGGCGTGAATCCTGATGCTAAATTCAAAAACTTGTCAATCACATCCTCCTCTTTCGGACCGGGGTTGGTGAAATGGTCATATGGGTTGCTCGACGAGCTATCTTGGGGATGTTCCGACATAATTTATGATCAAAATACCTTCAAATAGCTTCGAATACAGTTTTCTTGAGTTCAAGAGCTTGTTAGTTCAATACCAGACAAAAGTGTTGTGATATGACGTCAACTTTCGAATCGATAAATGTTTTTTTATTTTTATCTTATTCTTATTACTGACTCTGTATTAACCCATAGTAGGGAGTGACAGAAAGATTTTAGATTTAGTCTAAAATCGCGGGTCTACACGACCTTTATGTACAATTTATTTGGAAGCCGGCAGAGGTTTTGGTAAATCTTCCAAGGAGCCCTTGCCCACAAATGTGTTTCCCATGGTCACATGCATATTATCAACTTGGAGTTGAGGATTGGAGTTGAGTCCGTGCGAAACAGCCTCGGCATTAACTCTCATTTGCTCAGTCTTGAACTGTCCAGTCTTGTAGAATTTGAGTTCAGGTCTGATTCCCCTCACAGTAGAGTCGATTACATTTTTGATCTGGGCCTCACTGGCATTTGTCAAGTTCTTTAGCTCCACAGTCTTGCTGTATCCGAATTTGCTAGATGTTGGGTTTGCAAATGGATACAATTTGTTCATATCGTGGATTCGTGTTTGTCCTTCGTTTGCAGCAGTCAAAGTCATTCCATTTTGTTCGCAAAGTTGACTGATTGCACGCAAGATTCTCGATCTCAGACTAAAGGCCATTTGAGATTTGTTGATTTCTAATTCACCTGCATCTGGTTCTTTCAACTCATAAGCAAGAGGATCTTTCTCGCCTAAATAGTTCACACTCTTGTCAAACTTATGAAGTTCTGCAACTGCATCAAGAGCATCCCAAGTGGTTTTGAATTCTTTACCGTCAACAGTCGAATCCAATAATCCAATATCTCTGATTTCTTGCAATTTGACTTCTGGAAGTTTACAATTTTTAATACTGTCCCTTTGACTAGCAGCTAATTCAAGCTTTTGAACAATGGCTTCCCATTTTTTGCGATCAATAGTGATGTTTTGACTGGCAAGAATCTTGGAAGCCACTTTTTCGGTATCTGCAATCATTTGTTGGACCACAGGTTGCATATCTGCGTTTGCAAACTCTTCATTTTCTTCCGGTGCCACATTTCTTCTTCTAGATCCATATTTTGGGCCTTTTCTAGAGACTTTTCCCTTGTCATTATTGCGTGCTTTGTACGATCTCTTGTTCTGTCTTAATTGAGAAATGTTGTCGGTTTTCACAGTTTGTTGAGAAGCAATCTTCAATTTCTCTAATAAATTACCTTTGGATCCTTTCGGAGCTTCCGTGGAGTATGTTCGTAAAACACCAAATAACGTTCCCGAACGTTTCAACATGATGAAAAGTCTTGGTTTAAATTAATTTTTGTCAACGAATTGGGTTCAGGGTAAAAAAAAACCAAACTGGTGCAAAGATGTAAAAATTACCATCTCTCTATGCACCAATTGCTGTACGAACATGCCATTTCAAGATTCAATCATTCGTCATTGGAGTTAGTGAAGATCTACAATGAATACAAGTATTCTAAGTTGGATAATTTAGATGCTTTCAAGGGCCATTTCCCTTCACAACCTCATCTTGCCTCGGTCAATACATTATCACTAGATCCTATTCATAATCGATATTTGTTCTCTGGAGGAGGTGAAGCTTCGATCAAGATGTGGGATCTTAAACAAGATGAAGAACCAGATGAAATGGAACCCATTTTTGTGTTGCCTTCGAAATCAGCACATAAATTCGGAATAACTAATATTAAATGGTGGTCAGATAATGGACTATGGCTTTCTTCCTCTTTCGACCATACTTTGAAGATCTGGGATGCCAATGAGATGGAGCAGGTTCATTCTTTTGGTTTGGGGTCCAGGGTTCTTCATTTTGACTTTGAAAGCCACGGAAGAAACTCCTTGGTGGCGGTCTGTCTGGATGGTGGAGTTGGAGGATTACGATTATTAGATCTGCGCACGCTGGCAGATTCACATACTTTGGGAGGTGGTGGAAAGCTACAAGGGGGATTTGGATACATGTTGAGTTGTCAATGGTCGCCGTCGAATCCAAATTTGGTAGTCGGAGGTAGCCAGGACGGATATTGCATTGGATGGGATGTTCGACGAGCAGACAGTTGTGTGTTTAAGTTAGATTACAACACAACTACAACGAACTACAGAAGTAATACCAGACAATTATTGCTACATGAAAATGTTCCCAAGGCACATAATGGTGGAATCAACTCGATATTATTCACAGATACGGGAGCTGAATTGATAACCTTAGGTTCCGATGACAAGATCCGCGTTTGGGATCTGACCAGTTCTGACAAGCCGTTGAATAAACAGGTGAATTTTGGACCATTAATACGAAACAAGTCCAAACAGCATATTCAAATGGCTTTGAGTCCGATCAATGAGACTGAATTACAATATCTGTGGTTCCCTTCTGATAACGGCGAAATATTGATCTACCACTTAGAGGACGGCAAGTTGGTTGCACGATTGAACAAACATGGAAATGCTATGAACAAAAGAACCACATGCATTGTGTATTCCAACGAAAGTTCCCTGAAGTATTATAGTGGTTGCATGGATGGAAGTATTTCTACATGGGGATATAATTATATGTTGGATGCCGAATTGGCCGAAGACAATCTAGAATTTGATTCAAATGTCAAATCAACAGACCAGGAGCCCCAAACTGATATTCTGGATCGAATCCATGATGAGATTGAGGCTAACAAGATGCAATCTACGAACCCGATTTTTTAATGACAGTATATTGAAAATTTATTTGGGGAAAAATAATTCACGTAAATTCATCTCAGTTGTCAACAAACAGACTGCACATCTGATTGGGCGAGAATGATCAAATTACAAGTACATGTTGTTTCCCCGAGTGCCTGCAAGCTGAAGAAATCCGGAATCACCAGTAATGGTTCCGGACAAAACGTCGATATGAGCGTGATACAGATGCAATCCCAGTTATACCCTAGCTCGCAATCGCATCCCAGCAATTCCTATTATCCCAATTTCACACTGAACGGCTCGAGCACGCCATTGGTGGGAGGGATGTCTAATATGATGCATCGTTCAAATTACCCATCGTCTCCATATCTGGCAAACTATTCTGGTGAAGGAGTCAAGAAATTTCTTCATATCACCAAGAATTCGAACTCCCTTCAACAAGTGAGTGTGGAGATTCAGGAAAGATTTCTTAAATTGTATCCGGATGAGGATCCTTTGGTGATTAGTCATATACAAGACAGTAATGAATGCGATTTGGATCCAGATTATCTTGTATCGATGATCTTTGACACCAACAACGAGGTGCGAGTCCTTGTGGAAAACGAATTTCAAGGAGGAACAGTTAATAGTAACGGCAAAAGACATCTTCGAAATGATTTGAATCAAGTGGTTAAGAAAGTCAGACCGTCCCGTATTTGGCAAGAGACCAATGCGTTATCGGAAGTGGACGAGTCTTCTCATCCGTCGAATCTATCGCTTCCTGCTCCAAATGAGACTGCTGCAGATACGACGGTAGTTATCGAGCCGCGAAAAGCCATCAGTCCTCGAATTGTGAGTCCTGTTGTTGCTCCTGGGTCTCCAACTAGAATTACCTCTGGAATGCTTGCTTCTCAGTTCCAACCTGATCTCTCCAAGGCTAATGATGATAGCAAAGAGGATGAACAGCTGGAGGAGAGTCTCAACGATCTCTTGACTGACAGCGACCAATATCAAAGTGATTCTAACAAACAGGAATTGTCTACCAAAAAACGGCCCAGTGTTCCAACCAAGGCGGATGTGATGAGCCGAAAATCGCCAATCCAACTATCGGAGATGGATAATTCATCTTTGTCTTCTATTCCCGCACAAACTCCCACACCGGCTAATAATGTGAAGGATTTAAAACCTTTAAAACCGTCTCAAGTGACGAGAAAGCTGAATGATTCTGTCAAAGCAGACGAAAACGTTGACAAGTCTAGTCAATCCGAGCCTGCTCCTGCTCCAAAAAAACGTGGTCGTCCTCCAAAAAAGAAGGAAGAGAAAATAGAACCAGAAGGAGAAGTCGTGAAGAAGAAGCGTGGTAGGAAGCCTAAACCCAAGCCAGAACAGGAACCAGCCAAACCAGACGAGTCTGTTGCGGAAAACAGTGACACTTTTCACAATGCACCTGGTCCCAAGAATCTTTCCAAAGCACAGGTTCTTGGGATTCTCAAGACTGGTTTGAAAAGACCAAAACAATCCGAAGCAGAACCTGCAAAGCGCAACAATGAAGTCAGTCCAGAGGTTGGCCCCCAGAACATAATACCCCGTAAGCGTTCTACTGGAGCTCCGGAACCAGTTGAAAAGCAGGTGATTGAGTCTTTGGCACAGCCGATTATCTCGCAGGCTGCCGAGAGTGAATCCGAGTCAAGTGACGAGGAAGACGAGGAAGACGAAGTAGAACAGGAGACTGTCAAGCGTCCACGTGTCGTGAAGGCTCCCAAATCCTTGTTAAACAATACTAGTGCTCTTTCTTCGCGCAATAACTCGATGTTGAGCGAGATTTCTCAAACTAATGGAGATCGTGAAATACCCAAGCTTATGTCTCAGACCCAGCCTGTGGAGTCCAAAAAAACGATTCATTCTCTTCCAAAGCTGTCACAATTGATGGAACGAGGACTTCCGGACGTGAGAGACAGTCAGATGAACATATCTGTCGCTGAGACTAACAAAACTGCTGCAGAGTCTTCAGACTCTAGCTCATCGAGTTCGGACGATTCCGACGATGACTCAGAGGATGCTAGCACCGATGAAGAAGATGGAACTGGATCGCAAAAGTACCTTGATGCCAAAAGTGCCAGTAACATTGTTTCCAAGGCCAAACCAAAAAAGAAGAACCACGGATTCTTGGATCTAATGAAGGATGCTCGAAAATAGCGAAAATACATTATATAACATTAGCCTAATAACTATCTAGCGATGTTGTTGACCTTCCACAAATCCCAAAGCATCTGCTTGGTTGATTTCACTGACAGTGCTGACTTTGTTGTTGAACATGACTCCGAAGAATTTGTCGCACACCTTGAGCATTTCTGGTCTGAAAGTGGTACAAATGAATTGTGCATGTTGCGAAAGCTCATGAATCAATTGCGAAACAGATCCTCTGTATTGCGCATCCAAATTGGCATCGATCTCGTCAAATAGATAGAATGGAGCAGGATCACATTTTTGAATGGCTAGAATCAAAGCAATGGCACATAGAGATTTTTGACCTCCCGAAAGTTGTTCGATTCTCTGTTGTTCGTCCTCTTTGGAATTGAAGGAGACCGAAATTGAGACACCAACGTATTGATCCATGGAGTCACCATCTTGTTCCTCGTCAGATTCCGGCTCCACCACTTTTTTGCCCCTACTTGACTTCTCACTGCGTTTTTGAATGATCAGCTTACCGGTACCTGTAGGAACCAGTTTTTCAAACACTTGTGTAAACCCAAGACTGACGTCCTTGAAAGTCTGAATGATTGCGTCATCTTTTCTACGTTCCAGAACCGAGATCAACTCTTCAATCGAATCTTTGGCTTCATCCAGTTCGTCCTTCCGTGCAGCCAACGAATCTCTTTGTTTGGTAAAGTTCAAGAATTGTTCTAGGGCCTTCTTATTGACATGACTGTATTGTTTCAAACTTTCAGTCGCCTCATTCAATAGGATCAGAATTTCTCCAGAAGCCATCGATTTGAAGAGAGTGAACGCCTCGTCTGATAAAACGCCAAGATCACGAATCTTACGACTGATTTCTTCCCTTCTGTTACCAAGAATCATCTTCTTACTGAGAGACTTTTCGGAGGTTTTACCATAATTCTCCAGTCTCCGAAGAATGTTTCTTTGAGACTCATTCAAGTTGGTCAATTGTTCCTCTTTGGAATGAATTTGAGAACGCATCTCTTTGGACTTGGCCAACAACTCCAAATTTGCCGCCTCAAGCTTCTCTTTGGCCTGCGTGAACGATTTTAATTTCCGCTGTAAGTCTTGAGATCTCAGATCAACAGAGTCTTGAGAAGTGGTACGACGTAAATTCAATTGTCTCAGTCTTGGATACAAACTGTCGTTCAATTCCGAAGTTAACGAGGAAGCACGTAATTCTAACTCGTTCAGCTTTTCACTCACCTCGTTGTATTCTGTATCTGCAGCCATAATGTCACTTCTAAGAGCCTCCAGCTGATCGAGTTCAACACGACTTAAACTCAAATCGTTGAAGTCAGTTCCAAGTTCCGATTGATATTCATTCACCTGTAGCTCCATTAGCTTGATTGACGATTCGAGCGACTCAATCCGAGAGTCTAAAGAAGCCAATTCTTGATCATATATACTCTTCTCGTTGCTAATCTTGGACTTTGATGAAACATAATCTTCTTTTTGTGCAAACTTCGAATCCAATTCTTTCCGTTTAATGGCCAACTGCTCGCTCATCTTGGTCACCAAGGAATCCTTCTCGACAATTTTGGATTTAATAGTCTCCAGCTTCTCTTGAGCATCATAGATTTCTGCCTTCCATTTAGTAAGACTCTTCAAACAATCCACCCTGGATCTTGTCTGGTCGCGGAATCCTCCCGTCAAAACACCCTTTCGGTCACATCTGTCACCATCCAAAGTGATGGCATTCAGCTTGTGAGTTTTGGCGATTTCTGCCCCTTTCTCCAAAGAAATGCAAACCACAGTCTTACCAAAGATCTGTTTGACCGCTGGTTCCAAATATTCATCAAACGCAATCTTTTTGATTAATGGAACACAATCAGAGGAATCTGGAAATTGAGTGGTCTTAGGATTCAATCGATTCAAAGGCATGAAGGTCACTCTTCCAGACCTCTGTCTAACCAACTCGTCCATAATCAACGTGGCAGTTCTATCAGTATCAACGACAACATGGAACAATGAATTTCCGCCGATCACTTCAACTGCAGTCTTATACTTCTCACTGACGTTGATTAATTCTCCTAATGACCCATAAACTCCAGTCAAGCCTAACTCTTTGGCAATTCGTTGGACTGACTCCAATCCAAGGGCTAAGGATCGATCCATAGTCTCACTCACTCCTTGTTGTGCTCTTGTCTTTTCACCCTCATAAGTCTGGATCATGCTGTTCAATTTACTTTCTTCTCTCCACAACTGCTTTCTTTCATCAATCAATTCGCTGTAATCGAGTTTCAATCTACCCAATTGTTCATCCAGCAAATCCATTTCCGTATCCAAATTGGTCATATTTGTATTTTGGCCCAATTCAGCTTCCAATTTCTTGGACGCAGTCTCAACCTCCGCCTTGGAAGCCAAGTAAGTAGAAAGATCGCTCTGTTTGTTCTCAATAGACTCGGTCAACGTTTGAATCTCTGTCTGGAGCCATTCGTCGCGCTCCTGCTGAGTCTCAAACTTGGAAAAACGACCCTTTTTCGATAACAATGACCGTTGTTGTTGTTTCATTTCGTCCAACTTCGACTTAATAGCCCGTTCTTGAGCCAAAACACGTTTCAAAACTGGTTGGGTCTCACTCAACTCGGTCTCCTTGGTGGAAATCTGAGAATTGATTTGATCCAATAGACCTGCTAATTCGCTCCCAGAAGGTCCTGTCTCTGTCTCGACGTCCTTCAATTCGGCTCCAATCTCACCAATATTGCCCAAAACCTCCCGGATTTCATTATCGTTCTCAGCCAAATCAACATCAATAAGTTTTAAATTTGCAGTTAGCTCAGAAAGCTCAACTTCAATGACCTGGGCTTGTTTTTCTCTTTCAGTCAGTTTCTCAACCATCGAAGAAGTATCTTGAACAGCAGTTGCATAATCGGCCTCCAAATTCTCAATCTGGTCATCCAAATTAGTCAATTCCCGATCATAGAGATTGTATTCCAATGCTTTTTTCTTATTGTTGAGTTTCTCAAAATGTTTGAGATCATTCTTCTCTAGATCTAGATCTTCCAGTCTGCCTTCAATATATCTAAGCATTTCGTCAATTTGTTCTCTCTTCTTGTTAGTATTGGTCATCTCCTTTAAGGAATCTTTCAATTTGGTTTCAAAAACACGAGCTCCAGCAACTTCCTTCAACAATTGTAAACGTTCAGAATCTTTAGCATTAGTCAATGCAGTAATTCGACCTTGAGGAACGATATAATACGGATTGGATTTTGAAAATCCAGCACTCTCCAACAAATTCATAATATCAGATTTGGTTGCCAACTTGGAATCCAACGAATAATCATCTTTCTTCATTCCAATGGTTCTTCTAATCACTATCTCATCCTTGTCAATAGGAAATCTACGATCTTCGTTATCAAAAACAATTTCAACATATGCACTCATCACTGTTCCAGAACCTTCATGAATCAATGATTGACGCTCTTCTCTCGTCATATTGGTATACGCGTCCGACAAAACAAACCGAATAGCTGCAAAGAAATTCGACTTCCCCGATCCATTTCGCCCAACAACAACATTGTGACTGGGTGAAAATGAATCTATAATCGTGGTATTCTTATAGGTCTTAAACCCTTGAATGACAATCTGTGTTTGTTAGTAATATCTCAGTATTCACCTACCCTCTTGATATGCATTAAGAATCAAAAATATTTATATTACGCGTTTTCGTGTTATGGTTTAAAAATCCACACCTAGCACCTACGAAGCTCGGTAGTATTGGGGCTCAATAAATGGCATCTTGGCCACAGTAGCCTTCCTCAATTTGCCTCTGATATCAATCAAAACCTCTGTTCCAGACTTATTGTACGGTTTGTCAACAAATGCTTGAGCAACGTTGCCTCCAATACTTGGAGATGGCGATCCAGAGCAGATCTCACCAATTTGCTTTGTTTCATCATCTGAAGCAAAGATTTTGTTTCCATGACGTGGAGATGGACCTTTGGATTGAATCCCAACTCTTTTAAAAGTCACTGACTTTGGATTTTCAAGCTGGGCCAGAATTCGATCACTTCCGTTAAATGTATCCGATCTTCTCGATTTGGACACCAGCCAATTCAACGAGGCCTCCACAGGACTGATTTCTTCGTTAAGTTCATGACCATACAAACACATTCCTGCCTCAAGTCTTAGAGAATCTCTGGCAGCCAATCCAACTGGCTGCACAGCCTCGTTTTCTAATAGTGCCAAAAAGAAGTCTCTTGCTATTTGGTCGTTTGGAATTGAGATTTCAAATCCATCTTCTCCAGTGTATCCTCCTCTAGCGATGTGGAACTTTTCGTCACCAAACTTCTCAAGCGGGATGAACTGGGACTGTCCAAAGTACAATTTGCTGAGATCAGCGGAGGTAAATTTGGACATCACCTCTTGCGATTTAGGACCCTGAATGGCAAGTAGAGCACCTTCGAAAGTTTCGTGAATGATTTGGGAACCATTGGAAAATTCCTTGAGCTCTGATTTGATAAAATCGACATCTTTAGCCCTGCAGCCAGCATTTGTCACCATGTAGAAACTATCATCCTCATGCTTAGTAATCATGCAATCATCAACAACTCCTCCTGAAGTGTTAAGCAAGACACTCAAAGTTGAATGGAAAGGTTTAAGAGCACCCAAATCTGTAGGACACAATTTTTGCAAGAATGCGGTAGATCCAGGACCTTTGATACGATGTTGAAGCATATGAGAAACATCAAAGACTCCACAATTGGTCCGTGTCCATTTATGGGATTCGATATGGGTTTGTCCTTTGTAGAGAACAGGCATGGAATAGCCTGCAAAGGGGACCATCGTTGCATTGAGTTGTATATGAAGATCGGTAAAAGGTGTTGTTCCAAGAGAGACACTCGAATTGTGTCTAACTCCTCGAGGGAGTAGAGTTGCTAGACGACGGATCAACATATGTTGTAATTGTAGGGAGCAGGAGAGACTATATATTTTGTGTCTGATGATCTGACTTGGATGACTTGAAAAACTTGGTGACTTTAAGTTTTCACTGTTGATCCCGTGCAGAGATGTACCTGAATGTCGGCAATAACTGCATGAAATCTATTGTTCACAAAGAATTCTACAATTTAAATCAGGGAAAGGGGAATTTAGTTGCTTCTTCTCTGGTTACAATCCGAATCACCGAAGTTTGATTTCGCTTTCTGCGACTAGTTCTGCAAAAGAAATAAGGGGAGAGACTATCAAATCTTCCTAGTCTGACCTGATGAAGAGTGCAGGCAATGATCCAGAGGACATCTTTGAGGACTCATTGAGCGATGACAGGTTTGCCGGAGTTTTGCAGACCAAACAAAGGCGATTAAGATCGTCTCGTGCATGTATTGTTTGCCATGATCGAAAGGTCAAGTGCGATGTTTCCACGAGAAAGCATGGAGAACCATGTAAGAACTGCCAAGAGTTTGGAACGGAATGTGTTCTTTACAAGCGTAAAAAGCGTGTGAGCAAGAAAGAGAGATTTTTAGATGGCACTGAATTGCTTTATCGTGATAGACCATCGTTTGTTAAACCCAGTCCACAACGACAGTTTCCACAATTGAGTGTTATAAAGCTAAATCCTGAAGAGGTTCTTCGGGAGAATTTCAGTCCTTTGATTTGGAAGGAATATACGGTTGCAAATGGTACGTCTGACTCCATACACGATTTGATTCGTGATCTAATCGATGATACAAAGAGCAAGAACCAAAATAGAGCATATAAGCTAGACGAGTGCGATTTTCAATTGCTGAAGATCAACGGCTGTTTCACTTTACCGTCCGAAGAGACTTGTTGGAAATACATCAACAATTTCTTTAAGCTTTTGAATCCCCAGTTCCCCATCATTGACAAGAACAATTTCATGAAGGATTATAGAGACCTCCGCAAACCACCATCGTTGATGTTATTATTTGCTGTGTTATACTGCGGGGCCAGACATAGTGACTCGGTGGAATTTACAAAAGAACAGCAGATTGAGTTGGACGACCTTTCACAGGTCCTTTTCAAACGTGCCAAAACTTTATATGACTTATCGGTCGAGTCGAATCCAATCGCATTAGTTCAGTCACTGCTCTGTTTCTGTTGGAATTACGAGAACTTCTCTATGTTTTCCAAGAATGATTACTACTGGTCCAAAATTGCCATTCAATTCGGTCAACAGTTCGGATTCCATAAAAACAATGACGATAATCCCAATCTATCTCCTTACGAGAAATACATGTACAAACGTCTGTTTTGGTGTTTATTCATGAAGGACAAGTTGATTGGACTTGGATTCGGAAAACCATTCATGGTCAACCTGGAAGATTGTGATGTCAAGATGCTTACAGATGAAGATCTCAAGAAATCAGATCTATCCAGCGTGGAGATTTCATATTTTCTTGCCTTTATCAGATTTGGAGAACTGGTTGGTAACGTTGTTAATGAACAGACAAAGATGAATAAATTAATGGACCAGAACAAATCACCACTGCCATCAGTCCGGCAATGTGATTTACTCATGATCCAGTGGCTATCTGATGTTCCGTATCATCTGAAATTCAAAATAGGCGATCCTTCGACTCACTCCATGCTCAGTGGAATTTTGACGTCCCAGTACTACACATTATTAATTCTTCTACACAAATCAAACATTCACCGTGGAATGGGGGACACATATCCATCATGGGCAATTTCATTCCAGGCAGCGCAAATGGTGAAGCTTATTGCTGAGGTCATGGTTGAACGTGGATATTTGCTCCAAATCGCCTTGATTTCGCATAATACATTGTATTCCTCTGGAATCATCATGGTTTATCATTTGCTGAATAAGGATGAAACGATTGCACGTGTAGCCAGACAATTCTTCCTCTATATACTGAAAGTTTGGGAGCTTGCATATACTAAATGGCCCACTTGCTACCCGATGTGGTTTATCTTCAACAAATTGTATCATGATGATTCCAAAAAGCGACAATTGCTGTTTTCGCTGGTCACTGAAAAAAGTTCGATGAATACAATGATATCTCGTTCTAATGGAATAGTTTTGCCCCATCCATTTGGAACCTTAAAGACAGAATACGAAGGCGAGTCAAGGGAGACTTCTGTTCCAATGAAAGCCAAATTGGGCAAATCCAGTACTCCAATGTCCATAGAGGCTTTTGGTTCCCCAAATCCTTCCAAATTGAAGAGTCTGAATTCACTCGATATCAATTTGGACAAATTATTCACCAACAATGTATTCTCGGAGTCGAAGACTTTGCTTCCACGCTTGAATTTGGATAATATTCAAACTCCCAAAGAACATAAACGGGATCTCACAAAGGGAGAACCAAGCACAGACGGAAGATCACCAGCTCCAGGGGAGCTACCAGTAAATTTCTGGTTGATGAATGCATCTTGGAAGCCGGATTTCCAGGATGTAGATGTACCACAGCCCAGCACAGTTGGAAACTACTCATTAGGAGCTCAATTTAATTTGCCACCTCCGATGGAGCCACCTCACGAAACGTTCTATGACCCTTCCGTCAACCCTAATCCAATGTCCAACATTCTTACACAATTTCCGCAACCTCCGCCTATCCCGCCCTCCGAACAGTTACCTCATTTTCTCCCACCATATCCAAATGGACCCAGTTATCCAAGACGATCCAATAGTCCCCTGCCGAACGTGGGTAGTACAAACAGTTCATACCCAAGCACCACCAACCCTTTCAAATCTTTTCATTATTATTAATATTTATTCAGTCAGATGGAAGTCTTTGATAAGAATCCAAGCTCTCTTTGTTGCTCAAGTAGAAGTACCACCACATCGAACAAGCAAAGAAAAATAGAAGCACTTCGTAAAGCGGAAAATAGACCAGACCTGCACCATCTCCACCAGCAGTGGAATCTGCAACCACTCCCATTGCATAGGGCAAGACAGTGGCTCCCATGGCCCCCAATCCACAAATAATAGGAACTCCGGTGGTGGCCAGTTTTTGAGGAAGCGTTTTAATAGAAATAACCACGGTGGTGCTAAAAACAGGACCGACGAAAAACCCAATGAAACAAATGGAAAACACCATGATGAAATGTATATCACGGAACATCAAAAAACTGACTGTTCCCAGACTCACCATTGAACAATAGATCACCATAGCTTTAGTTTCTCTGTTGTCGAACATGTATCCAGTGAGCAGACCGAGGAAGAATCTACCCATGGTCATGGAAATCCAATATGAGCTTGTAATGTAGGATGCAACAGTATCGCTGAAGCTTTGAATATTTAGCAAATAATTGAAAAGCCAAACTCCCATGGATAATTCTGTACCCAAATAGAAAAAGAGACATAACGAGAAGAACACAATGTACTTATTGGTGATGATCTTTGAAAACGAGACATTCTCTTCCAACCCGTCTCGTTGACGATCCATCTCAAGTTGGTATTTGTATTTCCAGCTTGTTTCTGCTCCAAATAGAAACAACGCACCGATCATATCGACACTGACCAGCAACGCGATCAAGATGAAATACTGGTTCCAAGTGAGACCATGATGAATCATAAACGTACACAAGATTGGACTCAAAAAGCATCCTAGTCCGTAGAAAGAATGCAAAACTCCCAACAATTGATTACTGTATTTGAGCCCTCCCACAAACAAATTCATCACACAATCCACTGTCCCACAGCCAATACCGTTTATCATTAAACAGGTAATAAGGATTGGGAATTTGGACTTGATGATGAACGAAACAGCCATTGTTCCCATACAAAGCAACGAAAATGGATACAAGAAGCGCATTCCCCAAATTTGAGACAAGGAGGTATTGACAAGACTGGAAATCATGTAGCCCACTGCTTGACAAAGAAATAAATACGACACATGGGTTCTATCTGTGTGATAGGCAGACAGCAAATACTCCATAACTGATCCAATCGATTGATCGACAATTCCCATGATGAAGAAGGTAATTGCAATCGTGACTATCTGAAATCGCAATTTCACTGATTGCTTTACATCTATGCTTTCCAACAAGATCTCGTGGCCCTTGAAATCTACTTTTCTAGGATAAACAATATCATCATCGAAATCTGAGTCTCCATCTTCCAGGCTCAGATCAAACGATTTGTCACTGGTATCTAGATTTTCCAATTCAATTGCATCACTCATGGGAAGAGTTCTAAGTTCCCTTTTTTTTTCTCACAATTTATTTCCTATCCTGGTAATTTTTGCTAGATAATTAATTCCACAACTATTGTTCCGCTCTAAGCTTAGCTTTCGCGGAAAGACTTTTTAAAGAACTGTTTAGTAATCCGGGAAGACCTTTAAATCCGTAATCATCCAGGCTTTCCAAAACGTCTAGACGGAGGAAATCGTAATCCAAATCTTTATCGAACCATTTGCCAGATCCTTGGGTCAATCTGGCAAATTCAACCTCGTTCAAGGGCCCTGCAAGTCTCACCTCGGTTACAGATTCGTCTTCCAACCGACGGATGATTTCGGTAACCAATGAGTTAAATGCAGGAGCATAGAACAAATTGAAATCTCGTTTGATCACGTCGAAATCATAGTCTTCTGCATCGTCCTCATAATAATGATATCGCTGTTTGAGTAATTTGACAGTGAATCCAGGAAGAAACATAAATCCTTTTGCGGTAGATTTCTCGTTTTTATCAAATGCCTTGTCTCTCCAGAGAATATTGCACAGATCCATCACATAGGAATTGTGGAGATTCTTCAGCATGCTCAACATTGAATGCGACAGCTCTTGGTTAATTTCGCCATGACCCGATTGCGAAGACAGAAATTGCGAATAATAGCTTTTGCAGAAGGTAACATGGGAACAGATGGCATCAACCAACACCGCGTTGGTCGAAAAATATAAATCGTATAGTAATATTGGTGGCAGCACCAGGTTGGAGAGTTTCAACTGTGAATAGTCCAAAGTATAAATTGCACGCAAGAATGGTACTAAAGCCAATTTGCATTCGAGATATGGCTCCACAAGACCGCAGAATGTTTGGGTAAAATCCCAAAGAACAGATTCGATCAACTTGTTTATGGTGGAGTAGAATTCAAAGTCTTTTGGTCCCGATTTTTGTCTCCAAACAGCGATCATTTGGGACATTGACGAAAGTATTCGAGGACAAGATGTACGATTTTTAAGAAGAATAGTCAATCGTTGATAGATGGGTTCAAACTGATCCCAATTTTTGTAATCAATGTAAGGGACAAAGTCATAGAATTTGATGATGTTTATCTGGTCATCTGTCAGCTCTCTGTTCTCAGTAATTAGTTTTTCGATGACCGGAATCAACGTTAAAGAGTGTTTTGATAATTGTAACAATCCGTTGAAGATAGATTCATGTTGCGATTCAATGGCCTTCTCTTTCAGCATTAACTCCGTCCATTTGTCGAGCTCTTCATAGTCAATCTGTAATAATGCGGTGTACAGAGGGAGCTTCGAATAAAATTGGGTTAGTTCACCAAACATCTTGGTAGCTTTGTAAATTGTCTGTGATTTATAATTCGACATCTGATCAAGCTGGTAAAGTAATAATCCGAACTGATGTGGAACTCTGATACTGTCTAAGTGTCTCAAATATGATTCTATGGTGTAGCAATCCACCATTATCCCGGTCCCCAAAATGTCCATGGTATTGTAATCGATGCTAAATTCGTCCAATTTCCGACGCTTTTGGCGATAACCAGAACTATGACGAACACTAAGGAATTCTATCAATTGATGGAAATCTTGAAAGTTGAAGTAGAATTCTCGGAAATCATCAATTTGCATCAGACTTTCAAATAAACTAGATTTCAACTTATAATCGTAATATTTGGTTTTAACTTCCACCAACATGTCCAAAGTTTTGACATCGACTTTGAAAGCATCCTTGTTCAACTTTTCTGATTCCAAAATTCCAGATAATTTGTATCGATAGGTTTCAAACAAGGGTAGATTGTCATCTCCTTGTAAATGTCCATGAATAACACTCACTAATGGTAAAATATCTCTATCCTTCTGATATAATTCTGTTAAATAGATCAATTTGGAAGCATTCAGAAAGAATTTGATATTGTAGTTTGAGTCTATTTGAGTACTCAATTGGATCAAATAAATAATTATAGTACTGAGATGTGATCGAATGTATCCTATTGGAAGCAAATTGTACAAGAAAGGTAAGATTCGAAGATAGTTTTTGTCCAATTTGAAGTTCACAAAGTTGGAAGCCAACCAATTGCTTAAATTTGTTTGAATTTTGTTGTGTAGAGTAGTTCCTTCGTTGGAGTATGTTGATAATTTGAAAGTGCTTATAATTTTGAAGAACACATCGAAATCCAACAGATCGTAACAAATCAAGATTTTGATGAGTTTGACCTTCAATCCAGTATTGAAAAGTTTCGAATTCGAGGTATTTAGAATTAAATCCAAGATAATATGGAATTGGTCCTTTGCGATTCCATATTTGGGCACCACAAGCCCCAATTCTCTAATGATTTCCTTGGTTTTCTGAACATCTGAGTTTTCATCAACCAATTCCAATGATTCAATTGAAGATTGAATGAATCTGTAGTATTTCTTGATTTTTGCTCGTTTATCTTTATCTATATCAAGGTCTTCAATCATGTTGAAGATTGTTTTTATTTGCAAAGACGCGGTTTATTTGAATCACCCCCTACACCGAAGTTCTAGTTTGATTTGAGATGCCAAAAAAAATTATACAGGTTACAATGTCTTCATCTGACGACGAGAGACCATTGAGTACATTCAAACGTAAACGGATTGTGAATAAAAAGGAGTCGTTATTATCAGATTCTGATGAAGGTCGAAGTTCCAGTAAGGGGAAAACTCCCGTCACTTCTTTCAGTGAAGACGAGACGGAGGATATTCCATTGAAGAAACGCAAGAGTAGTCCGAAAAAATCCGCGGTAAAAAAGGAATCGCAGCCCAAGGTGCCAAAAGCATCGAAATCTTCTTCAAAGAAACAGGAATCAGGATCCAGCGAGGTTAAGAGAGAAACTACACCAAAGATCAAGACCGAGGATGAAGACGAGGAGGAGGAAGAAAAATACAAATGGTGGGAAGAACAAGATTTAAATGGGGAGGTGGTTTGGCAAACTTTGGAACATAACGGAGTAATTTTTCCTCCAGAATATGAACCTTTACCGTCTCATGTTAAATTGATCTATAATGGCAAACCTGTACGTCTTCCTATTGCTGCTGAAGAAGTTGCCGGTTTTTTTGGTGCTTTGATAGAATCTGATCATGCCAAGAACGAAACTTTCAGAAAGAACTTTTTTCATGATTTCTTGGAGGTGTTGAAAGAATCTGGTGGATGTCCAGATGCCGATATCAAGGATTTGGAAAAATGCGATTTCAGTATGATGTTTGATCATTTCCAGAAACAAAAAGAAGAGAAAAAGAACATTTCACCTCAGGAAAAGAAGTTGATCAAGTTGGAAAAAGACAAAGCAGAAGAAAAATATAAATTCTGCATGTTGAATGGACGTAAAGAACAGGTTGGAAATTTCCGTGTTGAACCCCCAGGATTGTTCAGAGGTCGTGGAGCGCATCCACGGACTGGAAAGTTAAAGAAACGTGTGCAACCAGAAGACATTACTTTGAATCTTGGAAAAGATTCTCCGGTCCCACCTCCACCAGAAGGCCATCAATGGGGAGAAGTCAAACATGATAATACTGTTGCATGGTTAGCTATGTGGCGAGAAAATGTTCTTGGATCTGTCAAGTATGTGAGATTTGCTCAAAATTCGTCGTTAAAGGGAATCAGTGATTTCAAGAAGTTCGAAAAAGCCAGAGAATTGAAGAATTACGTGGATGCCATTAGAACCGATTATCGCAAGAAATTGAAATCGGAATTGATGATCGATCGACAACTTGCAACAGCCACATATTTGATTGACGTGTTTGCCTTGAGAGCTGGAGGTGAGAAAAGTGAAGATGAAGCAGATACTGTTGGATGCTGTTCGTTACGTTATGAACATATTTTCCTCACACCTCCAAACACAGTGGTGTTTGATTTTCTTGGTAAAGACTCGATTCGTTTCTATCAAGAGGTGGAGGTTGATCCTCAAGTTTTCAAAAATTTACGAATCTTCAAAAAAGCTCCCAAGAAGCCAGGAGACAATCTTTTTGATCGGATTGATCCGTCAGTTTTGAACAAATATTTTCAATCTTATTTGACTGGATTGACTGCCAAAGTGTTTAGAACGTACAATGCTTCTAAAACAATGCAAGACCAAATTGATTTGATCAAGAATGAAGGAACTGTGAATGAAAAGGTTGTGAATTTCAATGCTGCCAATAGAACCGTTGCAATCTTATGTAATCACCAGCGGACGGTGAGTAAGAATCATGAGACAGGAGTGACGAAGATAAATGAGAAGATAGAGGAGATGATTTGGAGAAAGATTGTGACCAAGCGAATGATTTTGCAGATAGATAAGTCATTGCAGAAGAAAGATCCCGGTTATTTCAGAGAAACTGAGGATATGAGTAAAGAAGAAGAACAGAAAGTGATGGAAAGAGTGTTAGAGAAAGAAAAAGAGAAGTTGGTAAAGAGACACGAGCGCGAATTGTTGAAGTTGGGATACGAGGAGATTAGCAAGGACGAAAAGAAGAAAAAGAAGGAAGAATTGGTTGCAGATCACAAAAATAGAATGGAGAAATATAAAGAGATGGAAAAAAGCTACAAACAGGAATTCAAGAATCGCAAATATGAAATCAAAAGCACCATGAGTGTTGAAAAGTTGCAACAACAAGTTGAGAAGCTGGAGATGCGTATCAAAAACACGGCTTTACAATTGAAAGACAAGGAAGACAATTCTCAAGTTGCCTTGAATACTTCGAAGATCAATTATATTGACCCAAGATTGACAGTAATGTTTTCGAAGAAGTTCGAAGTGCCAATTGAAAAGCTCTTCACCAAGACTTTGCGGGAAAAATTTGCTTGGGCTATTGAATCTACTGATGAGAACTGGAGATTCTAATATATCAATAATTCACTATGTATAAGAATATAATAATGCCTAAAATTTAGTATTGTCTGGCAGCAGCTTGACAAGCCTTGAGTTGCTGCAAGTAGAAGTCACAAGCTTGGAAATTTCCGCTGGACTCTTCCAAACATCTGGTGAAGTTTCTTGCGTCAGCATCACAGGCTGGAGTTTGTTCTTGATATTGTTGAGCTGGAGCGGCCTGGACCTGTTGTTGTTGGTAATCAGCAGGTTGAGACGAGGATCCGGAAAAGAGACCAGTAATACCGGCACCAAGTGTGTGTCCGATGGTGGAACCAACGGCAACACCAGCGGCGGTAGAAGCCATCTGGGCAAAGAGACCTGGTTGTTTTTGTTGTGTTTGCACTGGTTGGCTGTAAGAACGGGTCGGAGCTGGAGCAGCCATCGTGGAAGCGTGTCTAGCTTGGGATGGGGCGGCTCTTGGTGCTGGAGCAGATCTTCTGGAAGTTGATCTAGCCATGATAAATAATTTAAAAATTAGAAATCTTGAACGTCTTATTCGCCACTATATATATTCCGCAGGTTCGAGAAAAAAAATTGTGAGGGCCGAAGTTCGGGCTGCGCCATTTTGCGTGGCGGTGCAATGAGGGATTGTAAGTATTTGGAAAAGGTGGGGTTTAAAACTTTAGCTACCAATGTTTTGTTCCTCATTAAAATCGCCTTTGAGGCTACGCTTTTTGGGGTCCAGGTTGTTTTCTGTTTCTTCAATAGCCAGACAGACACCTGTGAGTCACAATAAAACGGAGCAAAAGGTCGATGATAACGACTTCTATCAAATCAGAAATAGAGGTCATCGTCCAGGAGAGTCTGCCCCTAATGAGGCCGAATTCTCATCCACTTACAACATTGATATCAGCTCAGCAATGGGAAATTATGACCAATTTATCAATGAATCAAAAGATTGGGACACTTGGAATTTGTACAATGAGGATTCTCCCGATTTCCCTATAAGAAAGAACAAGATTAGACATTTCACCTTGAATTTTGGTCCACAACATCCAGCAGCTCACGGAGTGTTGAGATTGATCTTGGAATTGCATGGTGAGGAAATTGTGCGTTCTGATCCTCACGTTGGATTGTTACACAGAGGAACAGAGAAATTGATAGAGTCCAAGACTTATATTCAAGCTTTACCCTATTTTGATAGATTAGATTATGTCTCGATGATGACGAACGAGCAGGTTTTTTCTCTTGCGGTTGAGAAGTTACTGAATATTGAAGTTCCCATCAGAGCTAAATACATTCGGACCATGTTTGGAGAGATCACCCGGATCCTGAACCATTTGATGTCTGTGTTATCACATGCAATGGATGTGGGAGCATTGACTCCATTTTTGTGGGGTTTCGAGGAACGGGAGAAGCTTATGGAATTCTACGAACGTGTTTCCGGAGCCAGATTACATGCTGCATATGTTCGTCCTGGAGGCGTTTCTCAGGATCTACCTATTGGGTTGCTAGATGATATTTACATGTGGGCCACTCAGTTTGGTGATAGAATTGACGAAACTGAAGAATTGCTTACCGACAATCGTATTTGGAAACAAAGAACGGTGGATGTGGGAATTGTGACTGCTGAAGATGCTTTAAATTATGGATTATCTGGTGTCATGCTCCGCGGGTCGGGAATTCCGTTCGATATTCGTAAGTCCCAGCCTTACGATGCTTACGATCTTGTGGATTTCGATATTCCTGCGGGAACTAAAGGAGATTGCTATGATCGTTATTTGATCAGGATGGCCGAATTTAGACAATCTCTGAGAATCATTGAACAATGTATTAATGACATGCCTTCAGGACCCGTTAAGGTTGAGGATTTCAAGATTGCTCCGCCTGCAAAGTCTTTGATGAAGACTGATATGGAGGCCCTGATCCACCATTTCTTGCTGTTCACCAAAGGTTATCAAGTGCCACCAGGGGAAACCTACACTGCGATTGAGGCGCCAAAGGGAGAAATGGGAGTCTTTGTAGTGAGTGATGGTTCTGAAAGGCCATACAGGTGTAAAATCCGTGCTCCGGGATTCTCCCATCTGGCAGCGTTTGATTACATCTCCAGAGGACATCTTCTTCCAGATGCTGTGGCCATCATTGGTACGATGGACTTGGTGTTTGGAGAGGTGGATCGATGAAGAACTTATTTATTATTTATTATTTATTGATGTCGTCTCTACTCCTGTGCCACTTCCTCCACTGACGGACAAGTGCACATCAAATTAATGTCTCCGTAAGTATCATCGACTCTGGTCACACTTGGCCAGGTCTTGAATTCCTTGAGGAATGGCAATGGGTAGCCTGCTTGCTCTCTAGAGTAGCCTCTGGCTTGCCACTCTTCAGCAGAAGTTTCAAGCAAGTCTCTAAGAGAATGAGGAGCATTTTTCAATAAAGCTGTGCTACCACCATTTTTCACAGCCTCAATCTCTCCACGGATGGCCACCATCGAGTCAATGAAACGGTCGAGCTCCTGTAAGTTTTCAGACTCGGTTGGTTCGATCATAAGGGTTCCAGGGATTGGGAAAGACATGGTTGGGGCATGGAAACCGTAATCCTGGAGTCTTTTAGCAACATCGATGGCTTCAATTCCAAATTCTTTAAATGGACGCAAATCGATGATAAATTCATGGGCACAGTATTTGATTTCGTGGTCTGCTGACTCATCACCCAAGAACATGATCTTATAATGGCCCTTGAGCTTATACATCATGTAGTTGGCATTGAGGATAGCCAAAGTTGAGGCGTATGGTAGATTGGCAGCCCCAAGCATCTTGATGTAGGAATAGGAAATAGGTAGGATTGAAGCAGAACCAAACGGAGCAGCAGACACGGGATCGATAGCAGGCTCAGTTTGGTTAGTTGTTGGAGCAACAGGATGCTTTGGAAGGAAGTCTTGTAAGTGTTCGGCCACACAGATAGGTCCAACACCCGGTCCTCCACCTCCATGAGGGATAGCAAAGGTTTTGTGGAGGTTAAGATGGCAAACATCAGCTCCAAGATCACCTGGAGAAGTGAGACCAACTTGTGCGTTCATGTTGGCTCCATCCAGGTAGACTTGTCCACCGTGGGAATGGACAAGTTCGACAGCATCTCTGATGGTAGGCTCGAACATTCCATAGGTGGAAGGATATGTGATCATAATTGCAGCCAATTGCTCACTATACTGCTCAGTCTTGCCCTTCAGATCAACGAGATCAAGATTACCATTGGCAAGACATTTGACAGCAACAACCTTGAGACCTGCCATTGCTGCGGAGGCAGGGTTAGTTCCGTGGGCACTGACAGGAATTAGTACCACATTTCTATGTTGTTGACCAATACTGTTGAGATAGGCGCGAATCACACTCAATCCGGTATATTCACCCTGTGCTCCTGAATTTGGCATAAGAGTGGTTTTAGCAAAACCGGTAATATCAGCAAGATCTTTCTCAAGCTCAGTGATGAGCTCTATATATCCCCTAGCCTGGTCTCTAGGCACAAATGGGTGGATGTTTGCGAATTCTGGCCATGTAATAGGAATCATTTCGGTGGTAGCATTGAGTTTCATGGTACAGGACCCAAGAGGGATCATAGAAGAGGCCAGTGAAACATCTTTTTGTTGTAGTTTGTACAGATACCGTAACATAGCCGTTTCAGAGTTGTGCTGGTTGAAAATTGAATTGGTGAGGATTTTGTCAGTTCTAAGAAGCGATTCTGGGAAAGTTGGAAGAGTTTCAAGCTCTGCGAACGAAATTGATTGGGAAGTGAACAATTCAACCAATGTTTCCAAATCTTGTCTAGTAACTGATTCATCAAGAGACAATTGGATTTGAGACTCGTTCACTTTGTAGAGATTGATATTGTATTGTTCCAAAGCCTTGGTGACGAATTTATCAGCTGAGCCATCAATTTTCACCGATAAGGTATCAAAGTAGGACTTATTCAAAATGCTATGAGAAGAGTTGGTTTCAATTTGGTCTGCAAGAATCTTGGTGAAACCGTAAATGCGACTAGCAATAGTTTTCAAACCCTCAGAACCATGGTAGACCACATAATTGGAAGCAATATTAGCTAAAAGAGCCTGGGCAGTACAGATATTCGAAGTAGCCTTTTCTCTCTTAATATGTTGTTCACGGGTCTGCAAAGCTAGTCTCAAGGCCTGGTTTCCCAAACGGTCCTTAGTAACACCAACCAGACGACCAGGCATCTTTCTTTGCAATTTCTCAGAAACAGCGAAAAAAGCCGCATGGGGTCCGCCGAATCCCATAGGGACTCCAAATCGTTGCGAAGATCCCAATACAATGTCTGCTCCAAACTCTGCAGGTGGCTTCAATAGTGTCAATGCCATTAGATCTGAAGCAACAGCAACAATACCTTTGTTGGCATGGATCAGGTTTGCAATTCTGGTCAATTGCTCAATCTCAGGAATGGCTCCGTTTGTTTGAGGATAGGAGATCAAAACACCGCAAATCTCAGAAGCAAGATCATCGACCAAGCTCAAATCTTCAATAACAAGTTCGATTCCCAAAGTGGAAGCTCTGGTCTTCAAAACTCCAATTGTTTGTTCGTGAGTATTGATATCAACAAAATATTTGGTCTTCTTACCACGCGATTGATGATAAGACATGATCATTGCTTCAGCAGCAGAAGATCCCTCGTCCAATAACGATGCATTGGCGACAGGCATTCCCGTCAGATCAGAAACGATCGTTTGGTAATTAAGTAGACTTTCTAATCTACCCTGTGAGACTTCCGGCTGATAAGGAGTATAGGACGTGTACCAAGCGGGATTCTCCAACAGATTGCGTTGAATCACTGGAGGAAGAATTGTGTTGTAGTATCCCTTTCCAATATACGTTTTCACAAGCTTGTTTTTGGACGCGATCTTCTTCAGATGAGCAATCATCTCTGTCTCCGAATAACCTTTAGAAGGCTCTATCTTCAAAGGTCTTTGGACAAGAACAGTTTCAGGAACAACCTTTCCAATAAACTGATCCAGATTTGAACATTGGACAGTGGTCAACATCTGATCAACATCCTGAGGGTTGGGACCCAAATGTCTGCGCGCAAAAGTATCCAGATCAGCCAATCCCTTGTTAGAGGGATAATATCCCTCGCGATAGGCCTTGGTGGAGACGTTTCTCAAAAACGTATGGAAACCCGGTCTAAGAATTGTAGTCATCGAAATAAGGTTAAACACCAATTTATAATACCGATTGAGGACTGGGGTAATATATATATATATATATGTATATATACACACGCATATGGAGTTATTATGACTTGTAGCGGCCGCGCAGAGTCAGAATTTGTGACTTGGTGACTTGACCAATTTTCTTTTTTTGGTCAATTGGTTACGTAAACCGGATTGTATGAGTACGGCGGCCGCTGTTAGCGGCTATCCAGGTACCGTCCGGACTCCAGCAAACGTTGTTGATTTCGAGTTCATCGAAAAATGCATATTCTGGAAGGTTGGTTGGGTCATTTTCCTTGCCAATATTGTGTATCAATACTTGACAATCGTCGGCCCCGCTGGCCAGTAGATTTTGCGTAGGATGCCAGGCAATGCTGTTAACTGCAGCAGCATGATGCTGTAATATTTTGATAGGCACTTCGGGGAACCTTAGATCTAGAATCAAGATCCGGTTACTGTTTGCTTCGATGGCTGCGACCTGGTCGGGATTATAATTGGAGGTGGCCAACCGAAGTAATGGCATTGTATGATTGATTGTTGAATCGTCATTGATGTGGGGCGAGGAGTCGTTTGCGATTGAGAGTCGTGTTGATTGCGGTTCGTAAATGATGGTGGAATGTTCTAAAGACCGTAAATCAAATACTCGGATTGATCCGTCGTTGGAACACGAGGTGAAAACATGCTTATTGCCGTGTAGAAATTTGACATCAAATACCTCACTATCGTGAGCTATAAGTTGTGTTTTTGCGATTCCTGTTCCTCGTGATATATCCCAGAGTGTACAGGTGGAATCGATAGAACTAGTTATGATGTATTTAGGGTCGGTCTTGTTCCAATCAAAAGAGGTTAATGGCGGAAGTTGGTTGAAACTTTTGGACTTGGAGTTTGTTAAGGTTAACTTTTCAACCAATTTAGGGGGATGTGAATATAACTGTGAAGGTTCCGGCTTGGCCAATTCGTAAACGCGTAAACATTCGGAGCTTGTTGCAACACGAGTATGATCGGAATATACTGACATGGAAGGATCCCATTGAAGTCTAGTTATTGGATAATTGACAGTAGTTTCTGCTAGTGGATCAAATTGATATGAATCGATCGTTTGGTCATCAAGATAGGAAGCGGAGCCAGATATAATTTTGAGCCTATTTGTTGAGTCTTCTCTAAACGATGATAGAGCCAATTTTGCGTTCGGAGCCCAATCCAGACCATAGAGCGGGTATCTGGAATCATGGGACGAGGGGATTGAAGTGGAATGTGCAGTGTGAAGAGGAACTACAAATCCCTGACCGGTTGTATTCACACGCACCTGGTCCAATTTTGAGGGAGGCTGTAAATAAGGCCTTTCTACCGCGATGGACGATCTTTTGGACAGCTTGTTGAAGGGGTTATCCATTTTTTAGATTAAAAAAACAAGAGGTACAAATTATTTTTGTGGCCACTACTCCAATAAGCGCAATGCATACATTCAGTAAGGACGGTGTCAAAATTACAATAATCAAATAAATAACAAGAATTATAAATACTAGCTCGATGAAGTCATCAAGCTTAATGCCGATACATATACCTCAGGTATCTATGCAAATGTGAAGTGAAACAGGTATCTAGTTGTGACAAGAAGTAATCTTTTGTGCTTGTAAAGTTGAAGAGAGCTTCGACAATGCAAAAGGATTTCGGGAACGACAAGAAGTCCGTTATCTCGTACTGATAATTAAAAAGCGAAAATGCATCCGAAATAAATCTTTCGACCACACGCTTAGTAGAAGAATGCAGCAACAAAAGCAGCTCCCAACAAACCGGCAGAAGCGTAGCTCTTAGCAGCAGCACCCTCCAAAACGGAGACGGTGGAAGAAGTAGCAGTAGATTCAGAACCGGCAGTGGCGCTGGAAGATAAGGTAGTAGGAGCAGCGGTGGCACCAGCCTCAGAAGTGGAGGTGATGGTCTCGCCAGCAGCACCAGTAGCTTCACCTTCAGTAGAGGTCTCAGCAACAGTGGCACCAGTCTCAGTGGTGACACCAACAGTAGTGGTGACAGTAGAGGTAGATGGAACCTCGTAGTACTCACAGCTGGTAACGTAAGTGGAGGTAATGTCTTCAGTGACGACGGTAGTGGTGACCTCCAAGGTGGTGACAGAGTAGCTCTCGACATCGCAGCTGAGGGTGGTGGTAACAGTGTACACAGTCTCCTCAGTGGTCAATGGGCAGTAAGTGGTGTAGACGGTGGTCTCATCGGTAACGGTAGTAACACCGGTAACGATAGTTGACTCCTCACCAACACACTTCTCCTCAGTACAGGTCTTGGTGATAGTGACAGTCTCTGGAACCTTGGTCTCGGTCTCGCAGATGGTGGTAACAGTGGTAACTGGAGCCAAAGTCACTTCAGTGGTCAATGGGCAGTAAGTGGTGTAGACGGTGGTCTCATCGGTAACGGTAGTAACACCGGTAACGATAGTTGACTCCTCACCAACACACTTCTCCTCAGTACAGGTCTTGGTGATAGTGACAGTTCCTGGAGCAGTCTTGGTGATGACAGTAGTACCAGCTCCTGGAGCAGAAGACTCAGAGGAAGACTCAGAGGACTCTCCTGGAATGACAACGGTAGCAGTCAAGTAGAACACTTGGTTAGCTCTCTTAGATCCAGTTGGGTCCAAAGTCAAAGCGAAGTGACCAGTGTAAGTACCTGGGATACCGTGAATATCAGCGAAAGAGGAGAACATAGTCTCGTCAATACCGCTGACAGACTCGGTGAAGCTGATGTCAATTTCATCTCTTTCAGAGTCATTAGTGAAGTCGATGGTGAGGGTACCGTCAAGGAAGATCTCACACATGGATGGATCCCATGGGAAGGTCTCATCAAGAGACAAGATGTTGAAGTCGTGGAAGTCCAAAGAGTCTGGCACGTGGATATCATATCTTGGTTGGTCACCATCAAGCCATCCGTAAATCCATGGAGTTGGAACAGTTGGTGCACCGGTTGGGGTTGCTGGGGTAGAAGAGTTGGAGTAAGAGGCAGCAGAAGCCACGCTAGCAATCAAAGTAGCCACACTGGCAAAGTTGAAGAAAGAAAGCTGCATTTTCTTATAAATTGGTCTATAGATTCCCTGTGGGTAGTTGCTCAACGAATGATGGTATCGATATCAACAGGAAGTAAACCAAATGGAAAGAAGGCTTTCAGTACTACTTTGACTAAATTAAAAGGAGGCACGATTAATTTATACGTACGCCTTTTCTACACGGCAACGTGAAAGGCACGGACTTCTTGAGCTGCACAACGCTTATGAGAATTTCTTTTGTTATTGTTCATACTGCATCATATTGTTTTTTTGAGATTATCTGCCGTGCAGTATCAACATAGACAGACACGTCCCATGGGATAGGTGAAGGGGGCATCTGGAATGTGCTTCAAGTCCTCTGTGTGTGAGTACTGGACTGGAATGTGAAAAGAAACACATAGAAGTAGCACGGGAAAAATTAAGTCGGATTGTGCTCTAGTTCTTTTCCAATGTTGTAGCAACGTTTCATTAGCGTCATTTCAGGAATTTACATGAAATACTAAGAAAATATTTTAATTCTGATTGTCCTAACTTCCATATCGGGACGTCTAATTTTCATCCACAGGAGTATTTCTTAAAGCCACACAGATCTGCATAATGCATCTACTATTAGAGCAAAGATCTTATGGAATCATTAGAGGTCGTGCGTATCGAGACAAGGTACTTTCTAAATCGAGCACAATTCGGTCGCGCCACCCTCCGATCGATCAGCGGTGCAGACATCCCGTCGCGAACAATTTGGGGCTCGGGTTAAGCATGCATTCCTAGCAAGAACCAAGCAGGGTCCTACATAACGAACATGTTTTCTGATGTTTTCTCAGACCATACTAGTTCGATACACTGGCCTTCCGTTTCAAATCTAAAATTCCAAGCCCACTTATGCATCACCGATTAATTGATTATTCAGCAGAAATCTAATTTTAATCAGGTTCATTCAGAAAATTTAGGCTGAGGCAAATTTTATTTGGATGTAATATTTGAAATTTTGCTCCTAAAACGCTTATGCGTTTCCTGTTTAGCCAATGAATTCGGGCAGTGTGCAGGTACTCTGCAATATATATTAATTCATCTGTACAAATATGCGATTTGGGATGGATTTGGACGTCCACTCCCAATTACTGCCCCAATTAGCTGTTTGTTGATTTGAACTGGAACGAAATACCGTGAATTTATCACTGGAATTCATGCACTGTCCTAGATGTGATTTGGGCTCTGTCTTACCACGCTCAATCGTAACCTAAATAGGGTTCTATGGAAAACTATTACCTAAAATGGGGCACAATGCGCAAGAGAACTTACTTATTGATTCACAGGTACCTACCTCACGAGTCCCACGTCCCTTGTCGCCTCACTTCAATTTTTGAAGTAAAGTCATGAATCTGTCTGATCTGCTTATGTAATCCTAAAAAAGCTCAGCCCTGTTCGTGACACTTGTTCTGCCAAATATATTTTGGGCGCAGGTTATTAATATCTAGCAAACTATCTTGTGTAACAATATGGGTATCAGACGTTTATTCAAGCCTCCAAAGGAGATGTCCAAGGAGGAGGTCAAGGAGTATCTCCAGGATAATGGAGTTCGCGTCAAAGATGAAGAAAATCGCCATCGCAGAAAGTATAAATTTGGAGAGTTTTCAAAATACGCTCAAGAGCAGGTGAGCGAACAACCTGCCTTAATGCCTCGTATTCATCAGCAGGTTGGTTCTCAGGACTCCTCGGCCAACTCTTCAGAGGATCCATACAATCCTGCAACTCAATCTACAATTTCTACCAATCAATATCAGGATTCGGCACGGTATGATGTTGCGCCTTCGTATCATACGTTTGATCCTTATGATACACAAGGTTCTAATTCACATTATGAATCAAGTATGCATCAGAAACAGGTTCAGCAACTTCAGCAGGTGCCTCAGGAGGAGCAAGAAATCGAACACACCCAAGATGACGATTTTGACCCTAATAGCTATCCTCAAGGAGCCACTAGCTCTTATGATCCATATTTGGAAGAACAGCAAGAAGTGGAGGAGGTGGATGAAGAGGAGGAGGAGATTAATCGAATCAAAAGACAAACTAAGGACGTTAGAGAAGCAACGCTGAAGTCCACACACAATATTTTGGGACATTTGAGACAGGCAGATGACACGGCAGCTAATACTTTGGGTACAATTGGAGCCCAGAGAGAAAAAATGTACGAGATGGAAAACGGATTGAACTCGATGGATACTCAACAGCGATTCCTGGACACCCATGTCAAGGAACTAGAGCATTACAATCGAGGATTATTCCATATCAAGGCCAGCAATCCATTTACCAAAAAGTCACGCATGAAGGCAGCTGAACAGAAATATCTCGCGCAACGACAAGCAGATCGTGACAGAGATGCCAATTTGAGCTCGAATCTGTACAATGCACAAAATAAGATTGTTGACCAGTTAAGAGACTCGAAAGAGCCGGTGGTGAACTCAGAATTGAAGGAGAAATATGAATACGAAAGACGTGTCAAAGAGGCGTCCAAATATTTGGGCGAGGAGCACGATGAAGAGGACGAGAAAATGGAAGTCGAATATAGCAAGAATGTGGATGAGGCACAAAAATTGGCCACCAACTTGCGTCGCAAGGCCAACATTTTATCTCAGGAGATTATGATGCAAAACAAGAATCTCAAAGACATCAGCGAAAAGGTCAACAAGGTTGACGACAAGCTGGTGCTCACTACTAATAGAATCCGGGGAATTTGAACAATGACGTAATTGCTTATATAATATGAATCATTTCTTTACTGCGCAAAATCCGAGTGGCAAAATAAAATCAATTTACATTTCATTTACTGATCTTTATGGTTGGAAATAAGATAAGAGAGTTGATCTCGGCTACGCGAAGGTCGGCGCGTAATTTGCGCCAGGCTCTCGATGATGTTGCTGAGCAACTTATAGCCAACCAACGCCAACGGCAGCTTGAGGTTCAACTTGAGCGGGTGCCGGTCCGTGTCCCGTCAAGACCGCATCCACTTCAGGATCGTGGAATTGGCCGGACTCAATTCAATGATGTTAAACAAGCAAGAAGATATTATTCTACCAGTCGGAGAACGCCAGTTTCTCTGCGCACGGTCACAAGATCAAATATCTCCTCTCTAGCCAGAGGAGTTGTTTATCAGGTGCAGCCTTTTAGGGTTTCAATCAGAGTTGGATGTAATTTCGGACCTAATTCGTTATACAGCAACTTTGCACGTCATAATGCAAGAATGTTTTCAACATATGGCCACACATACACTGCCCAGGCTACTCATAATCTCACCCAAGGATTATTGGCATCATTATCGAAAGGTGCCGAATTTCAAAGCAAATTAATGAGCAGAGACTATTATGGGTCACAAAATGCCAACAGAGCGTTTGTTGACGAGAACATGGAACTTGCCAGAGGAGAAAGTGTTGATGATGGCTGTGTTGTCGAATTTACCTTAAATTCGCAACAGCAACTGCTGCCTGATAAGTTTTTATTGGATGACGATATTTTGATAAGATTCGAGAAAGCTTACGTTGAAAACGAATTCGAACACCGCATGAAGATTCTAAACGATATTAAGAAACTGAAAGATACCATTGGGGCCACGGTGATTGAACATTTGGAAAATACCAATTCAATTCGATGTCATTTCCCAAACTGTGACGTATCAAAGATGGAGACAATGCTTGCAGAGTCTGGAATCACCACGGGTGTGGTGAAGACTCTGGGTTCTCGTACCAATTCTATGACCAGTTCGATGTCAGATTCTTATGATTTAGTCGATATCGATACCGGATCCATGTTTGATAGGGTACTATCTAGTGAGTCGTCGATTTCTGACGAGAGTGATCCGCTATTTTACTTCGACGAATACCCAGTACTTTCTTCCAGTGGAGGATTGGAATTTGTGGAACCTATGGTTGATGTGAGCGAAATTTACAGCAACCCAGAGATGGTGGTTATGATTAACGATGGAGCTAGGTAACGTTTAACAATATTTTTTGGTAGATAAGTAGGAACATCTTTACACGGGATTTTTATTTTAGTCGGGACTTAACAACTGCTTAGCTAATAACTAATAGCTCAATAGGTCTTAGGTGTGACATCGGACATGGTGTCAGGGGTAGAAACAGGAGATTTGATTCTGTGAGTACTTGCATACTCGTCTCCATGCCAATCATGCCCTATATCAACTGGATGTGTATTCTGTGTCATTCAAACCTTGCATCTAGTCTGATTAAGACACGAGAGGGAAACCGGTCCAACATGCATAAATAGGGATGAGTTGCCCTCTACTCCAATAAGGGAGTGCACCTTAATAGCTAAGTATCGAAAAGCTATTTTATTCTGTTCTGATAAAAATTTTACTGTATCGTTATCCATAACTGCAACGATACTATCTACTCAGACTTTACTTAGTAACAGAAGTTGTGACTGGAATCTTTACGTTCTCCAGAACGATCTAAGTATAACATCAGCCATAACCCTCACACCTGATTACGTTATCGATGAGAAGATTACATAAGTCTGATTAATTATTTTATTTGGTGTACAGTTTTATTATCATAAACGGATCTCATAACTTTTCGTTTTGGAAATATAGTTCACACTTTTCACTGTGGCATACTCCATGGTGGGTTCTTGAACCTTGACAAACTTAACCTCGTGTCTTCCAATAGAGTACGATTCAATTGTAAAATTGACTGAAATTGGAGGTTTGGAAGCACCCCATCCTTCTCCTTCAAGTGCTTCACATTCCACTTTGCATTTTTGATGACCAGCAATTTTCTTTATTTGCCATAAAACCACACTTTCCTCCTCCACAAACTTACATTTGCCCACCAGGGGACTGGCCTTGACTTTAGAGGTCCTTGGTGGAACAGGAATCCGAATGACCACATTGGTAGCAGAAACCGTTGATGGAAAGGTTGATTCCAAATCAATCTTATATAGATAGCTCGAATTTCCAATTGATTCAACGCTTGGAATCACATTCAATGGACTGGTTTCTACGTCGGAACGATACGACATCAATTCAAACTCGCCATCAGGTGGAATAAATCTAATCAATTTGTGTTCGTCAAAATCATTCAAATTCACACATTGATGGAAAGTGCAATCCTTGGACTTGAATTGTTGATGCTCCTCTTCGGGATCGTTATATATCAGACCAAATGTACACGTTGGATTTCCTGACAAACGACAATCCATTAGAACACGGCCATCCACAAACGATCGCAACACCATTCCATGTGCTGACATAAGCAAGTTAAAGTCCTCCGCGATGGTGATGTCGATAGCGTTCTTTTTATATTTGGGGGTTTCAGGACGCCAAGGATGTGTAGAACCAGATATATCGAGTGTTTTGCTAATCAAATGAGGCAATTTGGGAGTAGATTTACGTCTGATGGATCCAGCTTTGGCCAAAAGACCACTAGTAGAATTGCTTCGTGATTTTGGTTGTTCAGCAGGTTGTGAAGTTAGTAAAGGTTTCAATGTAGATAAGTCCATGTTGGAGACGTGTCCTGATTCTAAACTTTCTTCAAGAACCTCGTAGATGAGCGAGAAATTGGATTTGATGTCAGATTCCGTAAGCTTGTCAGAACCCAGCAATCGTTTGAGTAAATCCACAAACCGATATAGGTATTCAATGACAAGTGATGCGTCAATATTTGACCGTGTCACTGCCACGATCCAAAGAGAATTATGGCGGATATGAAGGAACGAGGTAGATCCAAGAGTCAGCACTGGGGATTTTACATCGGACAATTTGGAGATGACTTGAATTCTGAATACTTCACAAACGTTTCTGCGAACACCTTCTCTAAAGAGACGCGAGATGAGCACTTCTCCCTTAGTGTTATAGACAAATAGAGCGGTGATCATGAAGAATACATCCGTGCACCAAATTTTTGATGAAATTCAAGATGGAGGTCAGAAACCAGGGACTCCTGACACCAACCAGTTTGGATCTTGGAAATTTAAACATTGATTCTAGAAAATTTAGATACCATCGCCATGGCGAGAGGAAATCAAAGGGACCTTGCGAGAGCCAAGAACTTAAAAAAACAACAAGAACAAGGAAAAGGATCGAAAAAGGAAGGGGATCCAAAGAAGAGAATGGAACATGATGCAGATATTTTACGTGCTAAGCAGAAAGCTGCAGAGGAGAGAAAGCTAGCAGAAGCTGCGGCCGTTGCCGGAAAGAAATAGAGTTACCATTTGCATATAGACGCCGATTCTTAATTCTATTTAGTTTCGATCTCAAATTGCTGTGTAGCAAGAGCGGTTTTCTCCACGTCGTAAAGGAAATCGAAGTACGACTTATGGAAATGGTGAAGACGAACAAAACCGTCTTCTCCCCCCGAGGCGTAACAAGTACCCTTTGGATGCACCGCCACATAGTTCAATGGACCGAAATGGCCCTTGACACGACCAATCTCCTCCTCAAATATCTTATGGTAAAATCTCGACTCAAACTTACCCTCGGCAAGAGAGGTGGTGGTAACGTCTCTTGCGTCCTGACCTCCACCAAGAATAACAAACTCTTTCACAGGAGTGATACAAGCAGAATTCATTGGGACATCTGCAGTGTATCTTTTCAAAAGATTCAGGTTATCCACGTCGTACAAGCATGCTGTCTTGTCTTTCGAGGAAACAATGAAATATGTCTTATCTGGAGAAAATTGTAAGTCTGTCAACACCATTTCCTGATTGGTGGCACTGGTCAATAACTCGGCAGTCTTAGCGTCGTATTTGCTCACTTTTCCGTCTGCATGAGCAGCCATTATGTAATATCCTCCATATGACCATCCGGCCACTGTATATCTGGAGGCAGGACCGTCTTGATTGACAATCTCCAGTGATGGAGTTTCTGGTTGTGCGTTCTTGGTGTGATCGATATCGAAAATCTTGATTTTTCCTGTTTGTCCCATAACCTGGTCGGTGATGATCAAGACCTTGTTGCCATCAGGACTGAACTCTACTCTTTTGACTGGCGACTCTAAGGTCCATGTATGGATACATTCTCCTGTCGCAGCCTTCCATAACTTTGCAGTAAAATCAGCACTTCCTGTCACGGCATAATCAGTCTCTGGATCGATATCAATCGACCAAATGGTACCGTTGTGTCCAACAAAAGTTCCCAGTCTTTCGCCGTTCGAGGAATACCAAATTGACGCATCTTTACCTTTCGAAACAGAAAAAAGCAAGTCTCCTTCACGGTTAAACTTGACTTGGGTCAACGAACGATCGTGACCCTTCAACATCAATGGTCTCATCATGGTTGGTGATTTATTTTATATTTCAATTTTCTTGAAATTTTTTACCCATGAATAAATAAAAAGGTCGTGTGCAGTGCAGTATACCAGAATAGCTGCTACTCACAACCAGGCAGACAAAACTGGATTGCCTGGCTTTTTGGGATCTGAAACTTCTGGACAGCATCCAAGAGCTCAGTAAAAATACTTGAACAACCCCAGATACTCATAACCTTGGTCTGCTGACATAGCTGAATTGTCTCCTGACATACAGTGTTCTCCATAATGTTGATCCCAATTACCCATGAAGTGTGCACTTTCTTGGTGTTGACATTGGTGCTCACAATCTTGATCCCATGATGTTCCAAATACACCACATCCTGGATGTTAATTCTCCATAATTCATACTTCCTAGCTCCTTTCCGGATATTCAGAAATTCCCGAATCAGTTCCAAATAATCGATCTGAGTATGGATCTGCAGAATTGTGTAGCTAATCCCCAATAAAGCGTCTTCTACAAAGGCCTTCACACGCTCCTGCACTGAATCAGTCAAGAAGCTGGTCATTTGTTCGCTAACAGCGCCTTGATCCTCTACCAATATTCGAGCATTTCCAATTATTTCAAGACTTTCGTCTTCGAGCTTGAGCCGCATGAATCGTTCAGTATTCAGCTTCTCCTGCAATTCTTCGCATTCTTTTTTGATGGACAAAAAGTCTGCCTCGATAAATGTGTCAATTTGATGGGTCTTTGCATCCAATTGCGCTAATACCTCGTTCTTTTGGATTTTCAAATTGACCATTTGTTCATCCAACGTACCAGTATACTTCTGAATAGATTCTAATTTCAATTTCTGCTGGTCAACTGTGCGCTCCAAATTACCCTGCTCTTCTTGCTTCCTTTCGAAATCTATCTCAGAATTCTGAAGCTCCAACTTCAGTTCATCAACTTCCCTCCGCGGACCAAATAGTTGATCTTCTTTTCTTCGACTCTTCTCTAAAACCTCTGAATCTATTTCAGCTACTATTTCAGCCAGTTTGCGCTTATTTTCGTTCTTGACCATGCGTAATCTGTTCTCTAGATCCCGATTTCGTTGCTCCATTTGGTCCAAATCTTCAGTCCGTTTCTTTTCCTCCTCTTCGTCCACTATTGAGCTTTCCATCAACTGTCTCAACTCATTCTCTACTTCTCGTACTTTGTCCATGGATTGAGAATCCAATGCTTTTTTTTTTGACTCCAATAATCGTCTTTGTTGTTTGATCTCATTTTCAATGCTCTTGTTTTTAATCATAAGTGTCTTGTCCAAATTCTCGAAATTCATTCTCATATCTTCAATCAAACCTTGAATCTTGCGTTTATCACGCAAGAGTTGACTTTTTTCGTTATTTAACTCCTGGATCTGGCCCATAACAACATTGATCTTCTGGATCAATTCTGTGGTCTGTTGCTTCTCTAAGATCAGATCTTGATCCACATAGGCTTCTAGAATTTCTATGTACTCCTCAGGAGTGTTGTATTCAGCTTGTAACTTCTCAGAAGCACTCCCAGAAGGTACTGGAAGCATGCTCTTCATTGATCCTCCACTAGCCATTCTAGAGCCTCTATTCGGCGTAATTGTTCGTCGCGGTATTAGAGACTTCCTCCGATGACTAAAACTCATGTTTTCGTCATTGATTCCATGGTCATCTGATATTAAGGGAATTCGAGACATGTCTGTCTTGTCTAAATGATTTGTCGTAATACAGTATTTATTTATGTTTTCATCTGCGCCGCGTATGTGGCTAGTATTTTTCAAATTAGACAATTTATTAGCTACTACTAGCTCGAACGAGCAAAATCTAAATCAGAAGAACTATTCTACATTCCAGACGTGATTCTGCGTGGTGCAGAAACTTTTCTGACTCCAACGTTTCCTATCACTTTCTCATTGGAGCTGGATAATCTGGAACTGTTTATTCTGGCCTTCCCTTCTTTGGATCCCAAAGAAGTTCTTTGTTTTGGAACCTTCAATGCGCCACTATCATTAGAAGCAGAGTGTGTCGGAGACGATGAAATCGTGGTGGTGGTTGTGGTGGTGGTAGAAACACGGCGGAAGTACGGAGAACCTTGAGGACTGGTTTTTTTGGATTGATCTGCAACCTCTGTAGGTTGACCATAGAAAATCCCATCATCCTCAATCTGTTTCGTGGTCTTGCGTTTTGGGCTCGAAAGTTGGTGCGAAATGGACTCGTACGTTGCCTCCTCATCAGAATTGGCATACGGTTGGTTTTCCTTGGTAGACGAGCGGTATTTGCGTGGCTGTCCAGGACTTTCCATTGGAACCGCCTTGTGGGCGCTCTTCAGGGTTCCTGAAACCTTTCTTCTGCGAATTGGAGTCATCACATGGCGACGAACCTCGGAATCCATCATTTCTGCTTCTCTGTTTTCGACCACACTGTATGGAACTAAAGGATACAACCCCCCAATAAACTCGTCAGGTTGATTGTCCAACACCATGGTGTGTCTCCAGTCTCTGAACTGATTCTGGTGCAAATAAAGCCAGTGCTGCTGGGGACCAACGACCATACCCGGTCTAATCATTCTCATGTATCCAATACATTCATTTGCAGTGAAGCCATGTGTATAGATAAGATGGGCGCCAATAAGACACCCGGTTCTTCCAAGACCTGCCTTACAGTGGACGGCAATTTTACCTCCTTGTTGAATCACAGACTCTGCTGCACCAACGAATTTCTGAACATACTCAATCGTTGGACAGGTACCATCGTCAAAAATCATGTCAATATGCTTAATGCCTCGTTTTTCAAACTCGTTTTTGTCGTAAAGATGAGAGTTAAGTCTCACAACAAGTTGAACATCGTTGTTGACAAAGTACTCTAGAACTTTTTTGAATGGCTCGTTTAACGGAGCTCCAGGTCTTGATTGTTTTGGTGATGCAAATGCGATAAAATCTTTAGAAACAACATTAAAATCTCCTTGGTCAACACGTTCGTATTGCTCGTACTCTTCTAAATTGAAAGAGGTAATGTCGAGCATCCCGCGCTCCTTGGCTCTCCAAACTCCATAAACGATGTCCTGGATACTTAACTCGAAGTCGGCATGCGAATATCCAGCGTCTCTGAACCCACAGAAAGGCGGATCGTGCTGTGCTATCGGCTGCAATACTTGATGGGGAGACCAATTCTGAACAAGAACCATGTAGCAGCACAAAAGACAAGCAGCGTTGGTTCTTTCCTTTGCGCCAGACGAAGAGTAGAACACCACAGCTTTATTCTTGTTAGCGTTATCGTTCAGGATATTGTGCAATGTAACTGCAAACCGGTACAAATGACCGATGTGTAGCGGACCGAAGTCCAAATGAAATGCGTTATATGGAAGAGCTTCCTCTACAGTGAAGAATACCAGCTCCTCGGTGTTTTGAGGGTGACGGTCATAACTTCCCAAATACACTCTTCCTCTGAGGAATTCAATAGCCTCTATGGCAAATTTTCGAGGCATGGTGTTCGATCGGAAACTAGCAGGTCTTGTGATCAATCTATGGAAGAAAGCGTTTTATAAACACAAGATGTTTATTTTTTGCTACTTGAGGAATTGGGATGCTGTCGACGTCAAAAATTTCGACTTTGAAATTTTGTCAACGCATCGACAAGAAATACTCCAGTCTTTTTTTTTTACTGAAAAATCGCCATATCGATATGTCATTCGGCTCCTTTGGTTCCTTTGGCCAATCTCAAAGTCTGGGTACCAATGGCTTTGAGGTCTCGCTTAATTATATAACTGGGATTCCTGACCCAAACACGTTGAGTTCGCCCACGTTGAAGTTGATTTTGAAGAGTCTGTTGAAGAGAGATGATACGACAAGAGAGAAGGCAGTGGTTGATCTAACCAAACACCTTGACTCCAACAGTTCTGAGTTTGAAGACGAACTAGTCCTGATGTCGTGGTGTCAACTCTATGCCAAATTATCAACAGATAACTCGAAGAAAGTGCGGTTAAGTGCTCATCAGATCCAGTCAAAATTGGTGGCGCTTCTGGGCAGAAAATATGTGAAGTATCTCCGAGATACCGTGGGAATATGGATGTGTGGCTGTTTTGAGTCAGATCGTGTGGTTTCTAAAGGAGCTGTTGCTTCTATCTCCAATGCTTTCGGAGATTCTCCAGAGAAGACCAATAATCTTTGGAAATTGTTTTCCCGACAATTACTTTCATATTGTTACCAACTGCTATTATTCGAATCAATTGATACCCTTTCTGACGAACGCTTTATTGGAAAAGATGAGAGTGAGACCAAATATCTAAGAACTGTTCAATCTGCACTTCAAATGCTCATAAGCTTGGTCACAAGGAGAAATAATGAAGAGATTCAATTGGAAGACACAATGTTGAATGAATTACTAGAATCGGACCAATTACTTGCATTTTTTCAATCTAAGGATCTTCAGATCAAAAAATCAATGTACATTTTACTTCAAAGATTGGATCAGTCCGCACTGGAAACTACACTATTCAAACGTCTGGCCCAGGCCGCATTCAAAGGTTTGATATTGGAAAAAATCAACCCTGTGCTTTATTCCGGCCTGATCATCACTTTATTGGAATCTATTCTCAGCATGTTTAAATATGATCGCTCAATTGTACTCTCCATTAAAAAGTCAAATGAGAGAGTGTTGGAAGTGCTCAAACTGGGGTCTTTAAATTCAGATCCCTCATATTATACAGTTTTATCCGATTTGCTCAAACAGCTTCCCGATGATCCACAGTTCCAAACCTCGATATTATCCATTTTAGAGCAGAACCTTAAGAAAGAGAAACTAGCACCATTTGTCCAACATTCCTGGATATGCTTCTCTTCGTATTGTCAAAACCTCTCTGGTATTGCTGATCACGTGATCAGGCCATTGGTGGCAGCTCTTGATTCAAGAAAGCTGACGTCCAATGTTATTTCTGGAATTAGTGGAGTTTCGGAACTATCTAGTGATGATGAAGATGTTTTGTGGGATGTTAATGCAGAGGTTTTGAATGCTCTTCCTAGCAGATCGATCGAATTTGTTGATCTTGAATTAACAGTCAAGAATCCTGCTATTTTTATTGAAAATTACATGAGATTGTTAATCAATTGCAGGTCTGATCTTCTAGATGATCTTGTTACTAACTCAGTTGAATCCTTGACAGATCTTCAAGACGAATATGAGCCTCCGGTGCTTGCGTTTAGCATAATAGAGAACGTTATCAAATCCAACAGTCTTCAATATCGTGGGCAAGTTGAGCTTGTGTTACAAAAAATGAGTGAATTCATCACTCCGCAGTTTTTGGAAATTCCATTTGCAGTGATAGTGGAGGTTTCCAAATCCAAGTTCGATTTGGATATCCATGACACTGTGGATTCTGTAACCCAAAAACTTGATAATACACAAATGGAACTGTTTTTGAAGCATATTTCTCAGATCTGTAACTTTGATATGAGCAAGTGCAAGAAACTGGACGAATATATTCATCAAAAGTCCGATCTGGGTATAAACAAACTGAGTTTAGATGATTCAGATTCGATGATGTTCAAGTTCCTCACACCCGAGGTACTTGCCAATCTTTTCAAAGCAGTTCCGGTTGATAATTATCAGACATTCATCAAAAACTGCAATTTGCATTATCAAAATGATGTGTTTGTCAAGTTTGCCAATGACTTGTTCATGTGTTTTCTTTGGGAGCGTCTTCAAGATTCCGAGGTGGCTCTATTGATGGAAAAACTGGAAGCCAATTTGGAATCTTCAGAGTTCTCTAAGTTGTATCTTTCTTCATTGGAAAAGTCTCTTACCAAATTGGATGTTTCGACACTTTTCAGGAGGTTGGATAAGTTCCCAAAAATCGCGCAGTCTCTAGTTCCGTCAAATCTAGAAGACTTGATTACTACTTGTGTTGGTTCAAATCCAGATTATCGGTTGGCTTTATCAAATAAATTGGGTTTGGGTGTTTATTTATTCCCAGGCGGCGAGCTTTTGAACCCAGCAGGATTCAAAGAATTATTCTCAAAGGCCAGTATTTATCTTGAATTGGGGACCCATTATGGCTTGTTAAATGATCGGTTACTTCTCCAACTTGCTGTTATTGGAGAAATTGGTTTGGATTTCTTGTTTTTAAACGAACTGGATATCGATCATCAAATCATATACTATCAATCAGAAGTTTCCTCAAAACTTGTTTTCAGTGCCGACTTTTTGGAAAAATACATCGCTGGAGACCTTGATTTGATTCTTGGCTCTTCTCCAACTTTCCAATTTTATTCTGCTAGAGTCATGGTTGCAATCTTTACAAACCTTTTCGAAACTATGCAATCCAGCACTTTCAATAACTACAATTTCCACAAAATCACCGATCCTGTGAAGTTGGCCGTTCTGATCACCAGTGCAAACAAATTTTTGAGCTCTCCGGTCTTTGATCGATTGAGAAATCAGATTTGTGCTGATTTGATTGGTGTTCGTGGACCGATGGTGATCTCCAAGGGTATACAAAATTTGATCCTACTGAACTTGGTGATAGATTTAGATCTAGACCTGGTTCCCGATAACTTACAGTTGTTTCCTCCACAACGTTTTGGAATGATGCTTAATGGCTTGAGTTCTTGGCCTGAATCTGAATCTGCTTATGAACCATCTTTTGTGCCTGTAAGAATTACATTGGCTCAATTTGTCGAGACTTACATCAAGAAGATGTACTATGTTTGCGACTCTAACTATCCTTCTGAGTTTATTGAGAAAATTTTGAACATAGGAGCCACCATTTGCTCCGATTCTCTTAATCTCTTGAACTCTGATGGATGGAACGATACTTTGGCATATTATTCTTTGAAACTGTTCGCTCTTCTTCATCAACACGCAGAGAAACTAGATTGGGAGTTCCAGGATGCTTTTACGGACTTGGTAGATATCCTATTCACACCAAAACAGAGAACTCAAGCTTCTTCGATGGTCCAAACGATTCTTTTAAGGGTTTTCACGCAGATTGTTCCTTCATCTTCTTACAAATCCAAATTCGACCAATTATTGGAATTGTTGGAAGCTGATGACTCAGAAACTCAGAAATTGGCAGTCAGCTTGCTTCATAAATTGGTTCCTGAACTTCAAGATGTTCTGGTTGTGGAGGCCACTTTGAATCAGGACGAAGAAACCAAATTACCAGAAATTTTACTCTCCAACACCATATTGCTTCCAGATGAGAATCCAATTACTATCAATAAATATTTGTGGAGCTGGTACATTATTTTTGATCATTTCAAAAACATCACCCAGAAGATCCGTCAGGATTACGTTTCACAACTGGGAGAAGACCGTATGGGTCAGTTTTTGGATTATATTTTCGATATGGACTTGAAACCAACCGAAGAAAATAAAAACTCCATTCTCGATTATTCAGTTCTCACTGGTCAGGAAGATGATTTGATTTACCATCTCATGTTTCTATTTTGCAGGGATATTGGTGGAAGTACTGCCCAAACCTGGTTCCAATCAATTCGAAACAAGCAACACAAATCCCAAATTGAGGGTTTCATTGTGAAACATATCAGTCCATTATTGATCAACGAAACTTTGGCTGGATTGGAAAAGAAAGGGGTTCTTGAAGATTCCGATTTCAATATCAAACTTAACAAAACCACTAATGAAGTGCGGTGCATCTACGAGATTGACGAGCAAAAACTGGAAATGTCTATTATTTTGCCTAACAATTACCCCTTATCAGCATTTACTGTTAATGGAACAGGAAGACTTGGAGTGGACGAGAAAAAATGGAAATCGTGGATCCTGTCATGTCAATATGTGATCAACTTCCAAAATGGAACTATCTTGGAAGCTATTCAGCATTTCAAGAACAATGTCAAATCCAACTTCGATAATTACGAAGATTGTGCCGTTTGTTACTCGATTATCCACGTGATCGATCATTCGACGCCAAATAAGGTTTGCACCACATGTAAACACAACTTCCATTCAGCTTGTTTGTACAGATGGTTCAAGAGTTCTGGATCATCCACATGTCCATTATGTCGGTCCAAATTCCAGTTCAAAAAACATGGATGATGTCTAAACAAATTGGTCCTCCAACAATTTCTCCATCTCGTCAACAGTGAAAGGAACATATAAGATCTCTGCACCGGTAGAGTTTTTGGTCAATGTACACATTTTGTGCTCGACAAACTCTCCAAGAACAGTTCTGAATGAGATCTCGTTAGAAGTAATAAATTCCGAAAGACAGTGTTGGTAAAACTCTTTAAGTAATAGGCTGAGTTTTGTGGATCCCTTGGTGGCTCCACGTTTCTCAAGGTCATCATGCGACACACTGAGATCAATTTTCTCCAATTGCTGAATGATAAGTAAACGGTACAAGTTTTTGGCGTTCGAGGTAAGAGAACTGAGAACGTATTTGACACCTTGAGTACCAACGAACTTGCTACTTTTTCCAAGTCCCAATGGGTCCTTGAAGCCGTTTTCAATCTTGTAAGACTCATAAGTGGTCAAATTGTGCCAGATGAAATTGAAATTGGCGAGCATTGAAGAGTTCCAGAATATAGGCATATTCAAATTGTCCATAGTGCAAATAAAATAGATTTGTTTGATGGCAGCCAATTCGCTCATGACTTGTTGTAATCTATCTGTCCGAAATGATTCTCCGTCTATATTATTGACCACAAGCACACATTGGATATGAGGGCCATTTTGGTCGAAATTTTGTTTGATATTCGATAATGTCTCGTGAATGTTTGGAGCAATAGCGTTCTTAACCCCAAAAACAGTCTCTTGGATGGAAGACATAAGCAATTTGAGTCGAAACTCAGAATTGTATCCGTTCACAACCAAACACTTCGCGTCTGGATTATCAGGAAGAACTTGTGTTTGTACAAATTCCAGGGCCAACAATCTTTTGGACCCAACTCCATAGAATATCAAATTGAAACCTTGCTGTAATTCAAACAACCACTGATAAAATTGTGTACGGTAGTAATTATTCAAGTTTGAAATCAATTGCTTACCACTTTGTTCCAGGATCTCGTTGTATCTGTCATATTCTTGGTAATTGAGTTCAGGAGCCAATGCCATTGAAGAAGTTCCTGGCTTCTTGTTCTTGAGCTTTTGTTGTTCAAAATAGCCCTCGTGCCCGTCATAAAAGAGTGATTTCTCTTCATCAGCGTAATTTAGCAATTGGTCCTCAGAACGATCGATGTCGGGAACGGCCATCAATTTCACAGTGCTCATTTTCAATGGCTTCAGCTCGTCTTCTTTCAAGATATCCACTGGAGATTCATGTCTCCGATTGACCTGCACCTTTGTAGTTCCCTTTTTGGCTCGAGATCTTACTCGAATAGTTTTGAATTCCTCATCAGATATGTAGTCATCGACATCTTCCAGTGGTTCATCGTTGTCTTCAAACTCACTCTCCATAATTTCCTCCGCGTCGGACTCGCTTTCCTCCAGTTCTAGAGGAGCAAATCCATCTTTCTTACTTTCAGAGATGATTCGGTCGGCAAGTACAATTTCTTCAGCGTCCATCTCGTTTTCGTCGTCCTGTATTGCATTCAACTTTACTTGCATTGCTCGTTCCAATGCAGCTTTGTTGAGTTCTGCCATAGTCCGCTTGGCGGGACTTCTCAGCTTGACAGCCCAGTCGTCCGATTCCACACGTTTCTTACGAGGAGAACGTGAACCAGTTCTTCCTGAAAATAACGAGCTCATGACAAAAATATGTAGCAGAAATATTTTTTGGGGGAGGAAACTAGGACTCCGTAGAGGGGGGCAAGAGAACGAGAATTCCAGGAGAAATTCTCCCAGTTACTCGAACATAACATTCTGGATCAGCCAATGATGATTGGTAGATTTTGAAGATCATCCCTGAACGTCTCTTGATTTTGGCCAATACTTTATTAAGTAAGTTCGATATTTAAAATAGGGAGAGAAGAGTATCTTTATCTTCACAATAATTATTTATGTTCTTGCATCAGACTTGAAAGCAATAATCATTAGAAATACGGAGTTAGTGTTATAGATTTGTTAAATAGAATGGAAAAGGGGTATCGTAGGTATCAAAGAAAGTTATTCAAGGGAGGCACCGAGAGCAGACAATGCTCCAAAGGTAAGTGCTGTTCCTAAAGCAACACCTGCAACAAATGTTCTTGCTGTCGAGGTCTTTGCTGGGGGATCTAGCTTCGGTCTTTTGACCGGTTGCTCTATCTCATAAACAATCGTATCGCAATCAGAAAAGATTCTCTTTCTTAGGGTCTCTGTAGCTTCTGATTCGGAGTCTGGTTGACGAATAATTTCTTTGACGAACATTTCCTCCTCAGGAGCCGAATCAGAGCATTGATTGAATTCCTCTTCATACAGCATATCGACAATCTCATTTGATAACTGGCTCTCGCTAGGAGTCTCTTCACCGTCAGACTCTGTATTCATATCACCATCTTCAGACTCTGACCAATCTCGACTTGCATCACTTAAGCACTCTTCCAAACCGTTCAGTTGATCCCATGGAGCTTTCAAAGAAGGACCTTGGCAGCTGATCAATTTGCGGAACTTTGAAAATTCGTCACTTAACTCGTCACCTCCGCAATGTTCCAGCGTTTGTAATTCGCTGCTTGGCAAGTAATCCCATAGATCATCCGGAGAACAAATCAAAGAATCAAGCTTCCTAAAAGTATCTGTATCCAATTTCACCAAACATAATTGAGATTTGTAATCCGTAGCGACCTGAAATTGTAGTTTAGAATAATGGAACACGTCCAAAGCACCCATATCGTCCACATGGTCTGTAATTACCAACCCAAGAATATCTCCGTTTTCAACGGGAGTGAAGAAATCGCTACCCAATTCAATAACATGTTGAGACTTGTGTTTGAGCAACCACGATCCATGCTGTGAAACATCCTTAAATAGGATATTAAAACAATCAGAACACTCATCTGGAGACAAGTAACCATTCACATGCTTGGCACTCACTGCCACATCATCAAAAAATAGGGAGTTTTGTTTTTGCAGTCTTGAGGTGTTGCGAGAACTTTGACTGGCCCTTCCAATGTAGAAAGAAGGACTCAAAGGTACATCATCACCCTGAGAGTCCTGCTTAGGGCGTTTGAGTTCAACAAATCTGTAAGGAAATTGTGCAGTGTAATCTACGTAGTCGAAAGACCCTTCTGAATCGCTTTCACTTGTCATGTCAAGAACTGTTAGAAAAAATAGGGGGAAATTATTTGAAGGCAAATTTAAATTGCGATAAGAACAGGAATTGGGCAGTGCAAAGAGTATTATATGTAAAGGTACGGGTTCTTTAATCTTTTTTGGCCATACTGGCTGAAAAGATGTCTAAAGCATTGATGTAGAAGGGGAAGTTTGTTTGATGCTTAGTGGCAAGAAGTAATGGCTGGTTCTCAAAGTTATGGATCGGAGCTCCGTTAAGAGTCTCGAGGAAACCTCTTGTTCTTGCAAACTTGAGTATTAATTCCGGAGGGCGGAGTACTGCCAATTTCTCATCAATGTAGGATTCAATGCTAATAGTTTCGTCCCCATGAGTGATATGATCCTTTATCATCTGGACAATTCGTTTTTCTCCGTCTTCTTCACTAATCAAAATTACAGTCAATCCACCGGAGACGGTAGATGATTCGGAAATTTTGGCTGATCCCAGCTCAGGTGTGGTTGGTTCAGGCTCCAACGAGTCCAAGCCGTTTAAATTATTTGGATCAGCGTCCAAAGATTCGTGACTGACCTCACTATCTTCAATAGTGACAGTTTGGCCAGTATTAAGATTGAAAAGTTTGATCCACGTTCTAGGGTCAGGTTTGCCCTTATTCAGAGATCCAAGTTCTGTCTGAATCACAGATGCCAATCTGGGTAGATTTTTCCAGCAGCTTCCTGTTTTTTCGTAGATGGTGAGTGTCTTGATGCCAGAATAGACAGCCCATGATACCAGCCGAGCAGATTCAGTGCAAACTCTTATCACCTCCGATGCTTTGTGGGTATGATGTGCAGCAGCCCATTCAGCTCGTTCTGAAAGCACCTGAGCCATCTCTTTTTTGTCTGGAACAACAATTTTCTTCTCTGCTGTCAGATATGGAGTGGGTAAATCGGGAGGGGGAGGAACCACCAATGGGTTGAGTTCGTAGATCACCATCAAATTTTGAGGTACTTTCTTACCCCCAACTGCTTGTCTGACTGTTAGTTTGTCTTTTGGAATAGTGGCGGCTAGTGAGCGAGCCAAAGCATGGTTGCCAATCCTGGAGGGAAGTTGTCTAAATCTAGTAAAAAACCCTAATCCTGAGGGATCTTCATCTGAAATTTGGGTCCATGAACCACTTGTTTCAACTTGTTCTGGCAAATAGTGAGGAAATAACCCTAAAGAATCCAGAATCCACCAGAAATACGCGTTAAGGGTGATCCAAATCCATTCTAGCCACTCAGAGACAAGTAGGAATAAACCGTATACGAAATGCAATCTGGAGAGCATACGTCTACGGAATCCAAATTGCATAATTGTCCATGTGTTCGCCCTTGCAAGAAGTTTATTATTAGAGCCAGGAACTAACACACCGTCCATGTTGACAGCAGGAACATTCCCTTCGGGTGTCTTACTAAACATTTTCAGAGTGAAGAACCGCAGATCTGAGTCAATGATATTGGGTTTAATGATAGATGACTGCGTAGAGGCAGCACTACCCGGATCTTCTGGAATATCCTCAGACATGATCGAGTAAAATAGGTTGAAACAACTGACTAGATAATAGATTTTTCCCTCTTGCCCCTTAAATAGGACTCATCAATTTCCCCTTCTTTATGGGGAGGGTGGGACACGACCCTGATTTTTTGGAAAAATTACAAACCATACAAGAAATGAGTTCTTGTGGTGTTGATCCGTGTAAACCACAGGCCTGTGCTATTCAAGGTAAGTTTGACAACAGCAGATGAGACGTTCTAACCATTAGACTGCCTGAAGGCGAACGGCTACAACGAGGCAAAATGTACAAAATTGATTGATAAGTTGTATGAATGTTGTACGAACTTCTACGAAAAAAATGGAACAGAAACACGATCTCCTTGCTGTCCAATACCTCGACTGTTGGAATTCAAAGTTGCACAACGAACACGAGAAAAACTGGACGCAGAACTGATCAAATAATACGTAAAGATGTATGTTTTGGACCACGCGATGTCAGTAAAGCTGACAGCGCTTGTATGGCGAAATAAACAAGCTAATCTTAGGCTAACCCGAGCACAAAAGATGAATTGAGGGCCATTTCCTGTGACTCTAATGGGCGCCTTGAGTTAAGACATTATTTAAGAAAAGAACTTTTTTGGCGAAAATTTTCCATTTATAGTGGTGGCTGCTGGCAGTCCAGCAAGCAGTGTCTATTTATTTTTCGTATATTCATGAGCGTCTGGTATTAATGATTTCAATCGTGATTCCCCTGGAACCCACAGATTGATGGTAGTGGAAGTGGTTTCCATCTTGACGTTTTGCTCGAACTTCTCCACAGCCTCCTCGATTTTGACAGGATCTATGCCCTGGTCAATCAGCTGTTCTCTAAGTAACGCCACATGCATTTGCATCTTTCCCTGGACCATTAAATGCTTTTTGGAGTTCTCGATAGATGCCAGTGTGATCTTCCGCTTGTAATTTTGCATCTGGATCAACATCTCCTTCTGACTCTTGCGTAGTAATGTCAATTGTCGTTCGTCCTCTTGTACTTTCTCTAACATTTGATATAACAATATACCTAATGTCATACTAATGGTCAAGGAAGCAAACCCAATACCAATTCCAATACCCAAGTTCTTGTATCTTTGGGATTCCTGTGGTCCCGAAGCGGATAACCGGAGTTGGTCCAGGGTTTTGGGAGGATCAGAAGGATTCACGAAGTAGGAAGGCGGATGATTGGACGAATTGGTGGTATAAAATCGCCAATGGCGTCTACCAACGCTCTTCAACATTTAATGAAAACTAAATTTCCACTACAACAGCTTTAGCCTTTTTTACAATTGGCTTGTTACAAAAGCTACTCCGTACACCACATACTATTTTTTGATTATCATATACTGTGCAATTAGTGTCTTCTAGATTCAGCAATGATCTTGTTCATCTCCTCAACCTTAGCCTTGGCTCTCTTTTGAGTACCGAGTCTCTTCTTGGCGAGCTTCTTAGCTCTCTTCTCACCAGCGTTTCTGATAAGTTCGATGACTCTTCTCTCGTACGGGGCAAGACCGGCGACTTCTCTCACCAAGGATCTGACGAATGCGGTTCTCTTGGAAAGAGCACCCTTTCTGTAAGAAATTTTTGGAGTAACCTCCTTGGCCTCAACCTTGTGACCTTTGTTCAAACCAGCAGCGATACCTGAATGTTAGTGAATTCAAATGCATGAGGATTGGATATTAAACATGAACAACATGGAACATAATCAAGTTCTGGTGAATATCCCTCATTTGTTATAAGTTCCCTCTCTTTCGAGTTAAATTCGATGCCTGTTGAAACGGACTGTTTTGACTTCGTACACAGAATACTTGCTGTCATATTCATCATCTCCAACATTGGTTCATTCCAGTTGCTCCTTCTAACTATCCACCCTTGTGTATTTATACATACCAGACTTAGCCATTTCGATATTAAAACTGTACTAGTTGATTTTCGTGAAAATTTTCAATTCAATCCCAACTCTGCCAATTCCGAGCCAGGGTCAAAACATTTTTACTTTCTCCTAATTAACTCTACACCTCAAACCATCTCCGTGACTGTGAAAAAACACAAGTGATGTAAGGATGTCCTTACTACTATGTACATCTATTTCATGATAACGTCGCTCAAATCCACATTGTATTGCTCAAGCTCGGCCAAAAGTTGGTCGAATCCAGTGGTTTTGCGACTACTGCTGAATTCGCCGAATTTCAAGGTTCCTGTACTGTGCAGCTTCACCACAGGGAACAACTTCTGCAATAACTTTCTTCTTCCAACAACAATCGAAATTGGCTCCCCATTGTAATTTCCTTGATAGTACACCTTGCGTGGCACTCCCTTCTCGTCTCTCTGCACCTCATAGTTTTTCACCAGAGTCTTCTCAGCGTTTTCCCGGGCTCTCAACACATCGTATCTTAAATTCCAGCCAAATGGACCAAGTTCCTTGATTCGGGCTTTCTTGTCCTTGGTAAGATAATTATCGAGTCCTCCTTCATTAGTAATGGTCCTCAAAACACGCGCAGTTAATTTCATAGGCACCATTTTCTTCAAAGCTTCAGACCACAGCTTTTTGGAGATGACATTGGGAAGCCATGTTCTACGAGCTCTGTTCTTGAACTCCGAGACCTGGTTTCCAAACACAATAAATTGTCCTCCGTATAATCCTCGATTACTTCTTTTGAAAATGCGCGATTCGCCATAAGGATAGTCTGGATACTTAGCCTGCTTCTTAGGTATGTTTAAATATCCAGGCTTCACGTCCCCAACTTCATAAGTGATCTTTTTAGGAAGCTGACGATTCACCACATGTCTATAAGAACGTGCCAAAGTTCCTTGTGTTGTGGAGAAAAGTCGGATGCTTCCAAAAACTCCATTCAATCTGGAAATCATAATCGCTGGATGTTATTTGCAATTTACAATTTATTTTCGTAGCTAGGGATTTTTGTAGAAATTATCGGTGTAAAGATGTGTATGCTCTACCAAAATGACCCCTTCTTAAACCATTTACCTTTCATCTCGCTCATCTGCAGCTTAGTCTCCTCCAGTTGCTTTGTCATATTGCTCAACTGTTCTTCCAACACACGATTTTCTTCCATCACCTCCAAGTTTCTTTCCATGGTCTTTTGGATCTCCATGTCCATATTCTTGGAAATCTCTCCGGTAAAGTCAACGTTGGTATCGCCCTGATTTTCGAGATTTTCCAGTCGCATCGTGAGCTCGTCAATCTGCGACTGGAGTTGACTATTTTCATCCTGCAAATGAGCAATTTCCACTTTACCTTGAACCATCTCGTTGGCTATTTCCACATGTTCTCTATTCAATGTGGCATATGCGGCCTCAATATTTCTAATTTCCCGGAGCAATTGTCCATTTTTGGTTCTCAACTGTCCGATCTCTGCCTCCATTTCGCCCTCAATCTTATGAATCTCGATATATTCGGCCTCGTATCGTTTCAAAGTCACCGGAAGCATCTGTATGGCCATTGCATCAGAAACAAATTCTTCCAACTCGTAGGTATCAGCAGTAATTTCTCGATTGCTATAGCCATCCTTTAATGTTCTGGAAACACTCTCTCCACTATTATCCACATAGTAGAAAAATAGTTTATCTTTCAAAAATGGTAACAAGTCATCGAATTTGAGAGTCAACAAATGGGCTTGATTCTTGGCCATCAAATTCACAGCAAACTTCAGTAATGATTCAATTCCCTCAGCAATAACAATATCATAAATACGCAAAACCATCTCCAATGGAAATTTGTAGCCAAAGAGTGTTAGGAACCATTGTGTCGCATACATCGAGGACTTAACACCTTCACGTTGAAGATGCAAATGGAGCTCAGGTAGCTTATCCTCAAGCAATCTGTCAAATTGATATAGTTTCAAATGCAGTCCCGGCATTTGTGGAATAAACAATTGTTTGAAATCATAGGTATTCATCAACTTCACCAGCATACAAAACGCTTCACTGGCTTCCATGTTCATCAGTAACGGCACAGTTATGAAGGCCATTCCTTGTGTGTATCCAACTTCCTTATCATAGAGACTGTACACTTTAATAATCTCATATAGGTCTTCTATCTTGGTTCTAACGGCACTGTTGGTCACAAAACTGGTTCTTGCAAGATCTCTTTTGATTAGCTTTTGATAATCACTTTCACAGTGCTTGTTGTTAAGATGGTATTCCTCCAATTCTGGAGACTTGGAATTGCAAATTACTTGCCAGACCATCCCACGCAATTCACGGGGTATTCCTTTGGTAATATTTTCGACCAGTTTTTCAGGCTTATGTTCCAACACCGAGCTGTAATCATTTATAACTTCCGACCAGAATTCCCAGTCAATCCCTTTCATCAATTCATTATCATTTGTCAATTCAATACCAGTCTTTATTTCATTAAAGGTTCTCTTGATTCCGTTTGCACCCTGATTCAACAGTTCCCGTTCTCTGGTCGACTGTGAGTTCAAGTCTTCAATATTCTCCCAGTACCGTGAGAGTGCCAAACTTCGACTCTCTGGACCGGAGAGCTTCCTCATTACGTCATCAGTCTCAGCACCACAAACTTCAGAATCCTTACTGTTGAAAGTGAACCATTTGCGTATCGTTTTGACTTGCTTTCTCATGGTGAAGTCCGGATCCTGCGGCTCTTCTCCATTTTGTTCTTGTGGTATTTCTTCATCAGATGTAATCACTACTGGATCCTCATCTCTTGGTGGTAATTCTGGAGGCCCATTTCGAGGAGGTAGCTCTGGCAAAGCCACCGGCTCTGGTCCAACTTGTGGATCTTTTTCTTCAACCACTGGACTGTCTTCGTTCAGACTGGTCTTCTCAAAACCAACGGACTTCGCTGTGAATATGAAAGACTCGACATCTTCAACCGGAGAAACCAATTTCTCAGTCTCAGGAACATCTTCAGCCAAATGTTCTGGTTCCTGCTTTTCGTGAATTGAAGGTTCTGCTTCAGGGGTGGTTTCAAAAGGCGCCTCAACAGTTTCCAAAACACGCTCAACAACCGCTTCAGACTCAATCTCAGGATCATATTCAACCGCAACCTCGTTACTGGACTCAGTCATACCAGAAGCATCAATGAACTCGTCTACAGACTCACTCTCAGACACATCCTTCAGGACGTTTGAAACAGAATCCGACGCAACGGGTTCCTTAGCAGGCTTCAATTCCTCTTCCTTGTCAGATTCCCGAATTTCTGGGTTCTCAACACTAGAATCCGCCGACACATGCTCTTGTTGCTTATCTACCTCTTTTGTCTCGTCAACTGAATGGGCTTGTAACGGTTCATCTTCGACAACATCCAAATCACTCACATCAGAATCTTTATCCTGCGAATTTGTAATTCTCTGTTTCCTGTTCTTCTTTCGAGCCATTAGAGGGAAATCAGTGAACTTGTTAAAAAGAAAACACCTAATATTTTCATTCTCGCCTTAATAAATAAAAATATAATCAGAATTAATGCTTATGTAATCTTCTCATCGATAACGTAATCAGGTGTGAGGGTTATGGCTGATGTTATACTTAGATCGTTCTGGAGAACGTAAAGATTCCAGTCACAACTTCTGTTACTAAGTAAAGTCTGAGTAGATAGTATCGTTGCAGTTATGGATAACGATACAGTAAAATTTTTATCAGAACAGAATAAAATAGCTTTTCGATACTTAGCTATTAAGGTGCACTCCCTTATTGGAGTAGAGGGCAACTCATCCCTATTTATGCATGTTGGACCGGTTTCCCTCTCGTGTCTTAATCAGACTAGATGCAAGGTTTGAATGACACAGAATACACATCCAGTTGATATAGGGCATGATTGGCATGGAGACGAGTATGCAAGTACTCACAGAATCAAATCTCCTGTTTCTACCCCTGACACCATGTCCGATGTCACACCTAAGACCTATTGAGCTATTAGTTATTAGCTATTAGCTAAGCAGTTAAGTTCTGACTTAAGTTCTGCGTATAATAAATATAGCTTGATGAATAGAGTATGCTGTATCTTGAGATGGGGTCGCCGATATGTGTGTCGAATGCGAGATCTGGAGATTAATAGTCCTAAACTGCATCACGAGCAGTTTTTGATAAGTAAAAGAGAGCAAATTAGAGAAAGACTCAATGAATTGACAAAAGAATCAGTGAGGTTTGAAAGTTGTGACTTGTTCGTCGACCATCTGTTACACAAGGCTTGTGAGTTAGAAAGACTGGAATCTGATGGATTATCCCTGGTTTCCGAATCGCATCTCAAACGACAACTGTTGGCAAATATACGTAATGATGGACTGGATGATGTTCGAGCGTTGCGCAGTCAACTCAAAACCCCCTTGTCTGCCCATTTTGAAGGACATGAATATTATATGGCATTCAGAAAGGAATTGGACAACCGCATAATCGATAAATCCCGTCTTTGCCGAAGTTATTATATTCTTCCTAATCCCCCCCTTGGATTTGATAACGCGGATATCGAAAAATTCATCAAGATACTCTATCTCAAAAGAGGAAGTTCGAAGATCCAACATCTTGCTCTTAGATTTCTCCTTGATATGCTCCGATCAGGTTTCAAGATGACTTTTCGTGAATATTTCAAATTGGTCAGAGCAACCCAAGGAAAAATCACTTTGGAAAACTCATATCGGAAGTATGTTGATAAGTTTGGAGTATGTAACGACTTTGTGGGTCGGCTATTAGGTGGACCAAACATGAGGACAGGACTACAAGAGTTGATTCTTCGGGACATGGTGAAGCACGATCTGAAACCAGATACAACCATTATGACTCGATTACTTAAGCTTTCTGGTAAAAGCGGAATCCCAGGGTTCTACTTGGAGATGGTGGAACTCGCTCTTTGGACGCAAGTACTGCATCCAAGTATAATGTCAAGTATCATCAATAATTTGAATAGGATCGACGAGCAAGAGTTAGCGTCGGAATTTGAGAAATTTCGAGGCCCTGCCCAATTCAAGAAACAAAAATTAGATGCCAAGTTAAACTATCAGTTGATCGAGGCGCTCTCACTCAGGATCAAGAGCGACTATTGCGGGTTTCTGTATAGATACTAAGTATAGCACAGCCTTGTAAAAAATAACAGTCAGAGGCGCGATTCGGCCACGCAAAAAAATTGTCAGGCATCTCTCCGCCCATTTTCATCTAAAAGTGACATAAACGAGCCTTTTGTTTGCGAATCCAAACCACAAATACGCGTTTCATCGAGTCGCAACAGATTGATACGCAAAAAAGTTCAATTTCCACCGGATCCGATCATCAAAACATCTTTGCCCTTGTAAAGAAAATACACAATTTCAAAATCGGTAATGTCTGAGCCAATCAAGAAGGGAAACATTGCGCAAGCACCTACCCCTCAAAATACCCCTGCTTCTGTGAGTGGCTCGTATTTGAAGAATTCTCCATTGCCAACCATTCCATCGACAATCAAGGAGGATGACGAGTTACGCAAGAAGCTGTTAGCAAACCCAGCTATATTGTCCATGATCGAGGGCAAGCTTAATACTCTTGTTGGAACTGATTCAGGATATGTGAAGGCTTTACCTCCTAAGATCAAAAACAGATTGTACGGACTGAAATCCTTGCAACAGAAGCAGTTTAAGTTGGAGGCAGAATTTCATATGGAGTTGCTTAACCTTGAGAAAAAATACCATGAGAAGCATTTGCCATTATTTGAGAAGCGTAAGAAGATAATTGTGGGAACTGTGGAGCCAAGTCCTGAGGATATTGAAGAAGGCCAGACTCTTATGGGAGAAGAGGACGAAGAAGAGGACGAAGAAGAAGAGACCGACGAAACCAAGAAGGAGATCGATGAGACTTTGAAGGACGTCAAGGGTATCCCAAGTTTCTGGTTGACTGCAATGGAAAACTTAGGACCAATTGCAGAACTGATTACTGACAGAGATTCTGAAGCTTTAAACCATTTGGTCGACATAAGACTTGAATATTTTGATGCTCTTGGGTTCAAATTGGTTTTTGAATTTGAGGAGAATGAGTATTTCACCAACAAGGAGCTCGTGAAGACGTATTATTATCAGAAAGAACTTGGATATTCCCGTGATTTTGTGTACGATCATGCAGAAGGATGTGACATCAAATGGAAAGACAATGAGCACAACCTAACCATAATGGTGGAAAAAAGAAAGCAGAGAAACAAACATACCAAACAAGTAAGAACAATCGAGAAGTTGACTGCTGTGGATTCATTCTTCAACTTTTTCAGTCCACCCCAACCACCAAAGTCTGAAGAGGAGGAAGAAGAGGAAGAGGAAGACAATGGAGAGGAGGAAGAAGAGGAAGGAGAAGGAGAAGAAGAAGGGGCCTTGGAAGAAAGACTGCAATTGGACTACGAAATTGGTGAATTATTCAAAGACAAGCTTCTTCCGAGAGCCATCGATTGGTTTACTGGATATGCTCTTGAATATGAGTATGACGATGGAGATGATGGAGAAGACTTTGACGACGAGGAGGACTTTGACGAAGACGACGATGAGGATTCGGAAGACGATTCGGAAGACGACAATGAGGGCGAGGCCATTGATCCAGCAAAGGCCAAGCCTGCCGAGTGTCAGCAACAATAAGGAAGCTGTGTTGAGTTTATAAGATATTCGTGAAAAAACCATTCGCGTTCTCTAAAATGCTAGGCTATATCATATAGCCGGATTTGGATATGCAACCACAATTTGAAATCTATTGGCTCGAATAGAAGTTGCGTAGCCTGTTCAAATAGTATATAAAGTAGTACGAAATACTCCTTCTTTTCATCGCTATTATGTCTCAAGGAACTTTATATTTAAATCTCGCTTCTCCAAGATCCTCACTATTCAAAGATCTTGCTCAGGCACTAAACCTGGATATCAAGATCTCTGACAACAAGGATCCTGAATATATCAAGAAATTTCCCTTAAAGAAGCTGCCAACTTTTAGCGGACCAAACGGCTACGATTTACATGAAGCTGTCGCTATACTGATCTACCTGATCTCTTTGGCCCCTAATGGCCACAATTTCTATGGCAAAAACATTTATGAGCAAGGACAAGTCTGGAAATGGGTTTCTTTCGTGAACAGCGAGGTGATTAGTGGATTGGTGGATTTCATCTATCCACTTAACGGTAACTTTCCATACTCCAAAGAAGGTGTCGATAAGGCCTATGATGTCTTGGAAGGATATGCCAACTTGTTGGAAACTCAATTGACCAAGACTAACTATCTTGCTTCTGACGATCAACCAACTCTAGCCGATCTTTGGGCTGTTCAGTCCATAAGATGGGGCTTCCAAACTGCTTGGGATAAGAAATGGACTCAGAAGCACAGCGTGCTCTATAAATGGTTCCGGGAAATTAGCGACACTGATCCTGTCGCATCCTTATCATTGAAAGGTTTCGAGCCTCTAGAAAAGGCATGGGAAAATAAAAGCCCGGCTTAATATGGACTAAATATACAAATTATTACCGCAACAAAGATCTTCTTTTACACTGCCATAAAACGTGTTGTAAGGCTAATTCTGGTTAACTAAAATTTTGGTGTTTTTCTATTCAACTATCAATTACTTCGAGCAACTGCATGTCCAAACCCCTCCCGAGAACTTGTATTGGTCCCTCTTCTCCTACAACAAGACTATACAAGAGCCTGTTGGCTCTTGTATCGCTACTTCCTAACATTTCAAATGCCTTACCCCTTCCAGCTAAGAGTTTGCTTGCCAGGGGAGTTGCTCATGCTGCAAGTAAACACCATGATCCATTAACTGATGGAGAATTCTATCTCTATATGAGCGCTTCAATCATGCTAGTTCTATTAGGAGGCGTGTTTGCAGGCCTTACACTTGCTCTTATGGGCCAGGATGAATTATATCTTAAGGTGATTGCTGAAAGTGGAAGTCCCAATGAGAAAAAATGGGCCAAGGATGTTTTGAAACTGATTGGCCATGGAAAACATTGGGTTCTCGTCACTTTGCTGCTATCCAATGTCATCACTAACGAAACTTTACCAGTTATGCTGGATAGGTTTTTGGGTGGTGGATTAGCTGCTGTTTTTTCTGCCACGGCCTCTATTGTCATTTTTGGTGAAATTATTCCGCAATCTGCCTGTGTTCGTTATGGTTTACAACTTGGTGCTTACTTTTCGCCATTTGTACTCTGTCTCATGTATCTGATGTATCCAGTTGCATATCCTATTTCTAAACTTTTGGATTACATTCTTGGTCAGGATCATGGAACCATGTACCGCAAGTCTGGGCTCAAGACCCTGGTTACTTTACACAAGACAATGGGAGTGGAAAGACTCAATCAGGATGAAGTCACTATCATTAGTGCTGTTTTGGATCTCAAAGAAAAGTCAGTTAGTGCCATTATGACTCCAATCGACAAAGTTTACACTATGCCCTCGGATCGGATTTTGAACGAAGAGGCTATTGAGGAGATTTTCAATGCAGGATTCTCTAGAATTCCTATTCATTTACCTGGAGAACCAACCAACTTTGTTGGAATGCTTTTGGTTCGTATCTTGATTAGTTATGATCCTGAAGATGGTCTTCCAGTCTCGTCGTTCCCATTAGCAACTCTTCCAGAAACGTCTTTGGAAACATCCTGTTTGAACATCCTCAATTACTTCCAAGAAGGTAAGTCTCACATGGTCATAGTAAGTACGACTCCGGGCAGAGATTCAGGAGCAGTTGGTGTTCTTACCTTGGAAGATGTGATTGAGGAGTTAATTGGAGAGGAAATTGTTGACGAAAGTGACGTTTATATTGATGTGAACAGAAACATTATGAGAAGCATCCCTGGTCCGTTGGCAAAGAAAAATGTGTCTACCTACCTGCACAGTCTTTATTCGTCAAGATCCAATTCTCAGCTATTGCAAAATTCACCTCCACCTCAGGCTTACTACTACAAACGAGGAAATATCGATTCCCAAGTGGATCAGACTGCAGAGATTTCAGGTCAGGCTTCTACTCAGCCACACAATGTTCAGATCAATTCTACAATCGCCAACGGAATGAAACCGTCGAATCTCGCTGTCAATCCTCTTCAAACGAGTAATGTCCATGTCACCATTAAGAGACAACCTCAATTGGATGCTTCTAAAGTCGAACCAAAATCTTTGGATTACGGAGCCGTTGAATCTTCAGAACTCGATGGTTCCAAAGATTCACGCCAACGAAAGCTTTCTGCTACAAACATTAGACCACCAGTGCAAAAGCAATTCACTCTTCCAACGGAACGCCAGCTGCGGTCGTCTGTTGATCTTTCGGATATCAAAGACCAACCACGCGTGATCGAAATCCCTGAAAATTTACTGGGTGACCCAGTTACTTCGAGCCAATCTGTGAAAAGCTCCAATGGTCTTGTCGAAAACATTGTCAGTGTTCGTGGTCTCAATAAAACTGTGATTGAGGAGAGTGCTCTTCCAGATGTTTTGGACATGGATGACGAAAACGCGCGATCAACAAACGGCGAGGATGCACCTTTCATCCCCACGAATTCTGGGTCCAGACCCCGCAGAGATTCCAAACGATTCTGGGACTGGAGTTGATCGTCATCTAGTCTCTTTTTTATCGACGCGCCGATCGGCGCTTTATTTATCTCTTATAATTTTCTACCACGGATCTAAACTAGAATTAATTGCTTTGTAACTTCTTGGTTTGAATTGGTTTTTTAAGGGAACATATCACATGACTGACCAACTTGAAGTTCCCCAAGCAGAATCCCGCGGTACTGTGGGGCGCAATGTGTCTTCATCGTCTCTTCAATCTGCCTCCAGCGGCAACGGAATGGGAGGCGGAAGCAATGTGCTATCAAAATTGTTTCGAAAGGGTTCGAACCGGTCTTCGCGTTCTCTTTCTAGCCGATCCATGAACAACACACCTTCATATTCACTTACACCCAACACTTCTAATTTGACTCCGAAGGTCAGCAATGAGAGCGGTGCCTCAGGAGTGGAAAGCACGGATTCGACACCGAGTTCAAGGCTGAGGCTGAAACGGTTTCTCAAGCCCATTCATCGAGCAAATAAGGATCAGGAGCGGTCGGAGTTGCATAAGATGATCAATAGTAAGTTGACCAAACTTAAGATAGGGGCTCATCACCACCATCATCATAAACATCCGAAACCCGATTCAATTCCAAATAGCCCTGCTACACCACCACCTACAATCGAGGTTGAGAACGATAAAAGCTTGGTCAAAAAGTTGGTGGCCCCTTACGGAGAAATCCCAGATACCGAAAAGGTCATCTTGGGAGAGGGTGCTGGTGGCTCGGTGTTCATTGTTCGTCGTCCGACAGACCAGATGATCTTTGCGATCAAAAAGTTCCGGGCCCAGAATCACAAAGAGACAGACTACGACTACCGCAAAAAGGTTCAAAACGAATACAATCTATCGGCTAGTCTGCATCAAGAAAACGTGATACGTGTTTATGAGCTCCTACATGAACAGAGTCTCTATGTGATGGTGATGGAGTACTGTAAATATGATTTTTTCACTATTGTGATGGGGGGAGTCATGTCTAAACAGGAAATATACTGCTACTTCAAGCAGATGATCATGGGAGTGCAGTATATGCACCAACATGGAATAGTGCATCGAGACCTGAAATTAGATAACTGTGTGGTAGATGAGACTGGGAAACTGAAATTGATCGACTTTGGGTCTGCAATGAGATTCCAAGACGCAGCTGCAGGGGAGGGGACAAGCATTATTAAGGCAAGAGGAATTGTGGGTTCGGACCCATACCTAGCACCTGAATGTCTTTCCATGTCCTCGTACGACCCTAGACCCGCAGACATTTGGTCACTGGCTATTATGTTCTGCTGCATGGTCCTTCGACGTTTTCCATGGAAGATTCCAAAAACCAGCGACAGTTCTTACCGGGCTTTTTTGGGAGACTCCGGAGACGAGGAGAAGAAAAATGTTGGGCCTAGCAGACTTTTGAAACTTCTACCTTCTTCTTCCCGTGATCTAATTGGTCAGATGCTTACAGTTGCTGCCGAAAAACGAGTTGGTATGGACCAACTTCTCAAATCTAAATTTATTGACGAAATTGATTGGTGTCATGATACTGTATTGGCAGATCACAAACATCATTTGATCACTGAAGAAGATCTGTCCAAGATCGAGGAGGAAAAGAAAAAGCAGAACACAATCGCAAATAGAATGATGTAAGATTACCATCCATGATCATACAGCATAGAAACGGACTCTCCGTTGTTGATTCTTCTGATTGCTTCTGAGAAAATTCGGGAAACATCCAAAACAACCATGGAATCTTCTCCAATATCTGCATAGTGAGAAGTCTGGTCCACAGAGTTGGTGGTGATGATCTTATCAATGACAGAATTCTTCAATTTTGTGGTTGCTTCTCCACTGAAGATACCGTGGGTGATCAGGGCATACACGTATTTCGCACCTTGATCTTTAAGTAAACTTGCTGCTCTAATAATGGTATTTGAGGTATCAACCAGATCGTCAATTAGAACGCAAGTTTTGTCATGAACGTCTCCCACAAGCATAGTGGTGGCAACATACTGTTCCACAGGGGTCTGATTAACAGAGGAGCCAGAAATAGGAAGAGCGAGACCTGGAGTTGCAAATGGAGCACTGTGAAGACTCGATGTGGATGGGTCTGAGTGCACCATGAGTTCTGATTGAGAATGAGGGTCTTCCAGTTTTTGACGACGCTCTTTGTGGATCAAGGCAAAAGGCATTCCTAAAGCATCTGCTATCGCTGCAGCTCTTTTGGCTCCTCCTGCATCTGGTGACACAATCACACACGACTTATAATTTGGCACATAATTGGTAATATAATGTTGAAATAGCGGCTTGGAAAACAGGTTGTCGACCGGGATATCGAAAAAGCCTTGGAATTGAGCATCGTGAAGATCCATTGTAATAATATGATTAGCACCTGCCGAGGTAATTAGATTGGCAATTAAGACTCCGTTTTGAGGAATCCAAGAACGGTATGCACTGATATTTGCCATGGCAGCTTCGTTTGTAGGGATAGTTTTCAAGTTCGAGTTGGTATTGAGAGCCTTCAGATTCACCAATTCTTTTGGACTAGGATCCTGGAAATTGAACCTAGAGTTCAAATTTGGCGAAGAAGGCACGCTGTCAACAAGTTTTGAGCCTAGATGTTGAGCTCCAGAAGGTACTCCTCGTTTACTGGCTTTGGACTCCACTTGTCTTGAATAGAAGAATAATGGACAGACCACAGTGATCCGTTTTGCAGAGGCCATCTTACAAGCTGAAATCATTAAGAGCAATTGGATGAAATTATCATTAACATGACCTGCTCCAGTTTGGATGATAAAGACATCTTTCTCTCTGACAGAGTCTCCAAACTGGACTGATGTCTCACCGTTTGCAAATTTTGTGAGCTCTATTTTTCCAGGAGCCAAACCCAGATTGCGACAAACACGATCTGTCAGCGTTGGATTGGACGAGCCGGAAAAGACGATGATATCACGCATACAGAGAACAAGAAGTTTTTTAATACAGACTCATTTCATTACTATACACCGACGCGTCGATAGACGCTAAACGTTACACTCGGTAACAACAGAATTGAGATGGTCGTCGAATAATTGGCATCTGATCGGCATTTCCAGTTCATAGAAAGGGTTCTTCAGTACGTAATTGCAGTAATGTTGGTAAATTTTATCGTAAATGGCATTGAATTTGGTTTCATCCATATCTGTAGACACAAACAAGATTATTTTCAGTCCAGTGACAGTCTGATTGACAAAGATCTTAAACCGTCCGGTGTTGATCTGTCTAAGTCCGGTTCTATTTGAGTTTGCGATTTGTTTGGATTTCTGATAATTTTGTGTGGCATTGGATGGGGTCATCTTAGATGATATCGCATGGACACCATGAAGAGTACTGGCTATCACCAAGTAATCATTTGATTTCTGTCGCGTAATTGGTGAGTTTAGTGCTTTAAAGTCTTTTTGGTATAGTAACGAGCCCGATCGCGAAGTAATATAGATTGAATATAACATGGGACAAGAATAAATATCGTGGAAGAATTTATTACATTATTTTTCATCTACTTTACAACAATCCCCGGTGGCTCTTTTTCTGTTTCTCCCGATAAACTCGGTATCCCAACAACGCAATGTAGCTAAGAATCGCAAACATGATCAAATACAAGAAGTATTTGAACAGTTTCCAGATAAACGAGAAGAAATAGCCAATGGCTCCCCTTTCGTCGTTGTACTCATCAAGATTGCGTTGTTTGGCTCTCTTTTCAGATTGTTTGAGCCTGTGCAACGATTTTCTTCTAGTAGGTCCTGTTTTTCTTTCCAACTTGCGGACTCTACTAGAAGCTTTTTCTTTCTTCTTGGCAGCATCAGCACGGTCATCTAAATTGTCCATTAGGGCGTCGATTGATTGAACTGGTTCACCCTTAGTATTTTGCAATGCATTCACTTCAATTTTGTGCAAGTCCACGCTTTGGAACAATTCTCCGGTTTCTGCACTAACCCCAATGTATGGAGTTTGTGGAACAAGATTTGGAGACAATTCGTAAGTACTGAAACACGTCTTCCAGTTTCCATTACCATACAGATCGAAATCAATCTCAAAAAATCCGGTCGCACGCACATAACTCAATCTCATTTTTGATTCAGAGCCTTTACGGACGTTGTAAATTCTGTGTAAAGGACAACTTCCGATTTCCGTGCTAGTTCCATCGTCATTCTTATTATATTTTCCAGCAACTCCGTTATTTGCTTGAATAGAGACTCTAGGAAACGTGGTGGCACCTTTGGAGTCTCTGATCTTGAGTTGAGAGTTCTTGAATGTATCAATGATAATACTTAATCCATGGTAATCGCTTTGCAATCCAAACATATCACCTTGATGCAAAGGCTCGTTTGTAAGCCAGAAAGCCATTCCGTCTCCAATTAAGGAGATCCGGTTCTGTTCTCCATGGATTTTGAAATCGACAACAACTTCAAAAGATTCTGCGTCTCCCAGAGAAACAGGATGCCTAGAAAACACATATCCAACCGAATTTGGCTGTTCTGCAACAAGACGAATGAACTCTGAATTCTTCTTCATCATCATGTTTCCTCCATTGTCGTAGTTGATCAATTCCAAGGTCGAAGGATTGAGAAATGGTGGTTGGAAGTTCAAGTACTGAATATTCTTGCGAACAACCTGTTTCTCGTCGATCAATTCCTGAATATCACTTGCTTCAGAATTTCCAAGATCCTCAGTGATATTCTTTTTACCACCAAAAATCCACCATAGAAAAAGAATCACAACCACTCCTATAGTCAGTTTGACCCGACCACTAGTCTCTGAAAATCTTCTGGCCCATCGGGATTTTCGGGAATTGCCATACCCTATTCCAATATCCATAGTTGAAGATTGAAATATTATTCGAGATCGAATTATAGGAACTAGGTGTAAGGGTGTACATGGGTGGTCATTACGTTCATTATTATGGTTAATACTCAAGTTCTAGGTAGGAGCAGCCCGAAACTGCCATTTGACTGACCAGACTCAAATTCGAACAACTGGAGTCGTCGGACTCGTGAATCTTCACTCTGATTGTGTCGTAGTTCAATGGGCTAACTTTTTCTGCAAATAAAGAACTCATGCTCATTCTTGTTTTATCTCTAGATTTGGGCCCATAGCCACAATCGGCACAATTCCCACATCGACCTCTCGAGCTAACAAAGGGAAGATCTATGATGTAGTCGATTTCTGTCTCCAAATTCTCTATTCCTGTATGTTCTCTGCTCTTCATCTTGGTGAGCATCACATGGTCGACAGGCACGTGACACAAGTATTTATGATCGTCTTCAGGACTAATGCTAGAATCGATTGACAATGGACCAGTCCGCGTCAATTTTGAACAATGCAGTATATCTTCACGGAACTGGAACAAACTTTGACGATCCCAAGGGTTCACTGCCAAATATTTGCAGAGAATTTGAAACACCTCTTCAGAAATTGGCAGAATTCTTAACAGCACTGTTGGATCCTTTACGTATGCTTTGAATGTTGTGTCTTGGAGTGAAGCCTTGAGCCATGGATTTCTTATGGAGATCAAATTTATGAGAATGATGCTCAAGGACCATACATCCCCTGCACTTGTAGGAAATTTGACGTTTTCGTGCAATCCTCCTTTCTGATTTGGAGCAATCAAACGTTCTAGATGAATTGAATGCGCTTCTTTAGAATTAAATCCCTGACTGAAGTTTTGGATTCTTTCTGGTGACATATAATAACTGGATCCGCAGCAGACATTGGATTCAATTTGCTGATTTTGTAAGGCCAACCCAAAATCTGCCAAAATCATCTTCGTCCCATTTTCAGCAATCAGGATGTTTTCTGGTTTTATATCACAATGATACACGTTCTTGGAATGACAATAAGTGATTGCATCTATAAGTTGCAAAAATACGCTCTTGATCAAAAATGGATCATTTTTGTACAACTGTCTTTCCACAATAGCATTAAACAGATCACCGTCAGGATAATAATCCATCACAACAAATAACGCTGGCTTGAGGTCGTAAACCTTATAGAGGGATAAGATGTTTGGATGTTTATGAACCTTCAATTGAAGACTGATTTCCTTAAGAATTTTGCAATTGGAGCCGTTTTTCTCTATCAAGTCCAAACTAAGTAAATTAGCCACCAGATTGTCATTATTGAGAAGAGCAGCATCCAGGAGATCCGCTTCCATTTGCTCTAGTAACTGTTTATTGCCATGGTTTGATTGGTTCTTCAAAATGATCTTGATTGCGTATGTTTTGCCGGTGTATAAATGTCGTGCAGAATACACCACTCCGTAAGACCCTGATCCTACGCGCTTTTGAAATTGATATTTGTTATTGAGAATGATGTTGGATAGGTTTTTCATGATTGAACACTGAGGGGCAGAAATCGTAATATTTATCAAGGGCTCAAGTTCCCCACCGATCTAGACTAGGACACCGCACATGACTCTGCATCAGGCGAGAAAATTAACGAATGATTTATGTCAGTGACTTTCTAAATGCAGTCTCAAACTAATGTGTCATGTTGCATGATGAGCCGCATATCCCATAATTTTTCCGAACTATCTCTCCACCGACGCGAAAAAGTCGGGTGATAATTATTTTTGGCTTGTAAATGGATGCTTATCAAACGGTGGACTTGACTAAAGTGAGGCACCATGAATTAAACTCGTTTCATCCAGAATCTGATCTTAAGGAGCCCTACATCTCAACATTACAAAAAGATGTTCTGTTTCAAATAGTAGGAATAAGAGATGTTTCCAAACCTAGCATATTTTACATTGAAAATTTGATCGAGTTGATAGACGCAAATGAGGGTTTTTACGATCGTCAAAATAAAGGCAAACAAAAGGTGATCCGATCCGTTAATGTTGACGGAGATTCTCAGGAAAATTTCTCCTCCCCATCGAGCTCTGCTACTTATCGATTAGTTCTTCAAGATGCCCAAGGCAACTTGTGTTATGCATACGAAGTTGAGCCACTACCTTTCCTTCGAACAAATTCAGATCTCTATCCCATCAAATTGGGCTCCAAACTGCAGGTTCGGAAAGGAGCAACGATTTTATTTAATTCGACTATCCAGTTGACATCATCATGTTGCAGGTATTTGGGCGGCCAATTACCCCACATGAATCACAAACTCTACGAACGCGAATTGGAATTTTTCAAAAACGATATCAATTACACCGGATAATACATATTAATCGTCTAATAATAAGTTCCAAAGAGCTTGTTCGTTTGGATAATCGTGGTGAATCACACTCACAATTAAATAGTCTTCCAAAACTTTATCGATCAGAGAATGAGACACTGTTCCGCGTGGATAAAGCAATTGCCATTCTTTCCAAATACTAAACGCCTCTTCACTCCATGCACGGAACGATTCTTCCTCAATCATTGTGGTTTGAACAATCTCTCTGTCGGGGAAAACACCCCATGTCACACAGTTGCTCTGCTGACTTGTAAGATTCGAATTGTAATTTCCTTTGCTGTCGCTCACATAGTAGCTAACATACTCACTAGCTTCCAGTTTTGGAAGCAACTTGTTCCAATCTTGTTTGGAAATGAACATCTCAACGAAAGCCTTCTGGTAAACATATCCATTATTAGGACCCCATCCAAATATTCTATCACTGGATTTGCTGCAATTGGTGGCTGGTTGAGATGAAATGGTGTACCAGTTAAATTCATTTAATCTAATCAATTCTTCTTGAATCAGAGCGGTTTCTGGGTTCAAGCCAACCTCTGACCATGGCAAACCATCAATTCTACCACTGAGATAGTTCTTAAAAATCTTGGACACGTCTTTCAAAGTCGAAGGGTAGCCCCACAGTTCATATGCTTTCGTAGAAGCAATTTTCAACGATGGACCATATCCATCGATTTCTCCATACGCAGGAGACCTAGAATCTCCAAATCTTCCGTTCGGGAAATCATCCCAAGTTGCATCTTTGCCCAATGTTCCTTGTCCTGAAGAAATTGAAACTATGGTTTTAGTCTGCGACATGGAATTTCTCTTACTGGATCTGACCATCGGAGTGTCAACAATGATTTGATTGGTAACTTGTCTGAATCTATTAGCATATGCCGCTTGTTTTGCAGTGGTTGTATTTTCATCAATATCATCGTCGAGAACCGAGTTCTCGTCAAGAAGCTCTTCTTGTTCTTTTTTGGATAGAACTTGAGATAGCAATTCGTTTTTGTTGATAATTTGAGCTATCGACTTTTCCAAATTCAACGTATAGAAATGAAATCCTCTGATAGAGCTGTTGGTAGCTCTATGGATCTTGGTGATCATCTCGGAGATAATATCCACACCAATTTCTTTAACTTTATCGTCATCGTTCTGATATTCTTCTGGGAACTTTTCCAAAACTGAATTGGGAATCGATGCATGACTTAATTTAGAAGCTCTCTGGAAAATGTTGTATCCATTGATTGGCATCAAACCAGGAATTATCACCACATCTTTGTTTTTGATCTGGTTATGTGACCGGACAGCTTCTTCAAACAGAACAAACTTATCGGTATCGTAAAACATCTGGGTCACAAGGAAATCTGCTCCTGCATTCAATTTCTCTACCAGATATGGCATATCATTCATCATGTTCTGATCACTGTTGTCGGATCCTTCCACATGGCCTTCAGGATAACCTGCAACTCCGATACAGAAGTAATCGTTATATTGTTCCTTGATGTATCTCACAAGATCCACCGCATATTTAAAATGCCCATGGTGTTCCAGATCCGCACCATCTCTTGGAGGGTCTCCTCTCAGAGCCAAGATGTTTCTGATTCCCGCTTTCTTCGCCCGACTCAGAGCGTCATCAATCACCTCTTTGGAAGTATTAGTACAGGTCAAATGCAAACACGTGGTAAGACCTAATTCTTCCTGGCATGTGATGGCCAAATCCAAAGTTTTACGAGCTGTAGTTCCGCCAGCTCCCCAGGTGATCGTCACAAAAAGCGGGCCTAGAAGAGACATTCTGCTCAGACGAGCATACAAATTCCGCAGTCCGTTTTCTGTCTTAGGAGGGAAAAACTCGAACGAGAAGAACGGATCACTCGGATCGAGACTGGCAATCTTATCGGTGATTTTCAGGGGCATGTCTCGAATGAAAGGCAACGATTGAAAAATTGGAAAAATGTATAGCCGCTATTATTAATATTAAAAACGTCGATCGGCCTAAAACTATTTACTCTCTGCCATGTCTGATCCACTGTTTGAAGTTGATTCCGATGAACAGCGAGTCGAGGATGAACTAACCCAGTTACTCAGACAGGAAGCAGATCATGAGGACCAATCGGAGAGTAGAGTTCCCGTTGTAGCCAAGGAGTCAGAGGATTATCAGTCTCGGTCCGTCGTGATGAGCAGAGAGGATAAGACTATCAATTTGTCAGTGAGTTTGAACTATCAACGTCAAATTGTGCAGGAACTTGTTGAAGACGATGGATTGGTTGTTTTGGGTAAGGGCCTAGGGTTGGAGACGATTGTGGCAAATTTGCTCCATGTACTTAGTCTATCGGTGATTGAAGATAAAAAGAGCCTAATATTACTGGTCAATGCCAGTGATTTCGAGACATACAAGATTTCAGAGGAACTAAGAGAATTGGCATGGTTAGATGGAGAAGATGAAACGGTGACGTTTATGTCTGTGAATAAAGATCCAACCACCCTTGACAAACGGCGCAAGCTATACGAAAAAGGCGGGATATTATCGGTTTCCAATAGGATATTGGTGACCGATCTACTTGCAGAGATTTTGGATGTGAAAATGGTTACTGGGATAGTTTTTCTACGTGCAGAGAGAATCAAGGAGTATTCCAGTGAACGATTTATTGCCAATTTGTATCGCAAGAAAAACAAATGGGGGTTTATCAAGGCATTTTCTGACGAGCCAGAGAGCTTAGGGGCTGGATTTCAACCGCTATACACTCGGCTCAAATATTTACGACTGGAAAAGGTCATGCTTTGGCCTCGATTCCATGTCGATATCAGCAGTTCTTTGAGATCTAGAAAGGTAGATAATAGGGTGACAGAAGTTAATGTTCAAATGAGCCCTTACATGATGAAGATTCAGACTGGATTAATGGCTTGTATGGAAGCCTGTATTAATGAGTTGAGGCGTCATAATCCAGAAATTGCGTCGGAATATTGGACAATTGAAAATGCCCTAGATGACGAATTTATCCGGAGTATTCGATCTGCTTTGGATCCGTTTTGGCATAGGGTCTCTTTCACAACGAAGCAGGTGTTATATGACCTTACAACTCTTCGAGAGTTGTTAACAAAGCTTTTCACATGGGATTCCGTGCAATTTTATCAAGAACTCTCCAGCATAGTGGAAGCGAACAAACCTTCGGTCACCAATAATAACAAACGTATGGCTCCCTGGCTTTTGTTGGATGAGGCAATGACCGTGATCTCGTGCAGTAAAAACCGTGTTTTCGATAAGATCTGCGAGTCTACGAACGAAGAAGCAACTTATTTATTAGAGGAATTACCAAAATGGGAGCAATTGGCAATGATTTTGGATGACATTCATGAGGAGAAACAACAGGGAGATCATTCGGAGGATGGTCCGATTTTGATACTGTGCTCTACATCGCATGGTTGCAGTCAATTGCGAAATTTTCTGGTCAGCTATCAAGAGTATCGAGGAGTAAATGAACGAGGATTTAGTGGGCGCAAGTTGATGGTGAAGGTGCTCAAACAGCATTTATTGTGGAAAAAGGGAACAGGAAGTCGGACGGTCAAGATTCAAAAAGAATTGAACCGAACATTGAACCAGGAATCTGCAGAATTTCGGCAAGAAACCGATGAAATGGCTGTTTCTAGAACGTTTACCAGACGGAAAGCTCTTCCAAATAAACGGAGACGGGCCCGTGGTGGAACCATAATGGGGTCGTATAACAGGATGATCAGCAAGACCGAAGACAACGAACAAGTTGATGACGAGGTTCACCTAGCCATGGTGGAATTATTGGAATCACAGGTCGGAAGTAATAGTGATGAGTCAGGAAAAGACGATGAGGAAAGCGAGGAGGGGTTGGTGGATTTTATGACTCAACTTGAAGATTTAGGCACTCCCCAACCACGAGGGATAAGGTATGAATATATCAATCGGTCCGATCAAATCATCATTGAGAAGTTCGATGCCAAATCAAGCAGTTTCCTATTGGAAGAGATCATGCCATCTTACATTATACTACACGAACCAGATCTATCATTTATTAGAAGAGTGGAACTATTTCAATCTCTAAGATACACAAATCCTGCCAAGTGTTATTTCATGTATTACGGAGATTCAATTGAAGAACAAGGATATTTGAATAGTATCAAACGGGAGAAAGATGCTTTCACTAGATTGATTCGTGAAAAATCGACCCTTCCAAAAACTTTCATTACTGATGAAGACGAAAGTGTCAAATTCCTTCCTCAAACAGTCCAGAACACTAGGATTGCTGGTGGGAATCCGTTGGATGTCAAAAATAAGGTTGTGGTGGATGTTCGAGAATTTCGGTCGCAGCTACCATTTTTGTGCTATTTGGCAGGAATGCAAGTTTTGCCGTGTATGTTGACGGTTGGTGATTATATCTTGTCTCCTAAGATCTGTGTTGAAAGAAAGTCGATCCCAGATTTAGTTGGTTCATTGAAGAGCGGAAGATTGTACCAACAATGCGAACAGATGTTCCGATACTATGAACTACCTACATTGTTGATTGAGTTTGAGGAAGGAAAATCGTTCTCTTTGGAACCATTTTCCAGTTACAAAGAGGGTCGTGGAGTGGGATCTGGACCTTCAGGATTAGTTGCTTCGGGGTTTCAACAAGATTTACAATTAAAGCTGATGATGCTATTGACTGCCTTCCCAAGTCTTAAATTGGTTTGGAGTTCATCTCCATTTGAGACAGCACGAGTGTTTCGAGAACTGAAAATGAGTCAGGAAGAACCAGACGTAGATAAAGCCATCAGCGTTGGTCTAAATCCGATGTTCGATAAGGACACCTATTTTAACGATATGGCCATTGATTTGATCCAGAATATTCCAGGAATTGATTCTGTGAATGTGAGTTTGATTATCAACAAGGTCAAGAGCATCAAAGAACTTAGTGGAATGACTTGTGACGAATTGGCCCCACTGGTGGGTCAAGAAGCTGCGGGTAAAATTGTACGCTTTTTTGAACGGAATATTTAAATTAACCAAGATAGTAGTTTATCATGAAATCTCGACCATTTGAAAGAATTTCGAAAGCTTGTGAGACATGTCGAAGGCGAAAGATTAAATGCTCGGGAGGATCTATATGTTCTGAATGCCGGCGCTTCGATAGCCAGTGTATCTATCGAGAGAAATATCGACAAAATAAACGTCAGGTGAGAATCCCGTCACTGGTAAAAGTCAAAACCACTCGTGCCAATTCCTCGGTGGAGTACTTTGGTCCAGCAAGTAATGTTTCTCTTGTGAACCAATTGAACCATTTTCTGCGTCTTTTAGGCGGAAAATATGTTTCCATGGACCGAACTAGAGGGTTGATGGTTCCTCAAACCAGTGACCAGGGATTTGATTATTCTTTGGATTCCATCTCTTATCAAACAGCAAATTTACTTTTAACATACTATCTGGAGACATGGCATGTTTGCTATCCAATATATACTGCTGAACAACTTTTCAATTTGTCTGTACAGACTTGGAAAGTGAGAGATGCCTCTCAGTACTCTAAGGCACTTTTATATCTTGTGCTATCTATTGGAGCAGCAACGGCACATTTTCAAAACGAACAATCCGATACTTCTACTGCAATGGCCCGGGGATTTTTCGTGTTAGCGTTGCGTGCTGTCCCCCAGATCTTTACGGAGGTGTCATTTGATGCCATGAAAATCCTCTTTCTAATGAGTTTAAGCTCATGCAATTTGGGAGACACCTCTCAATCGTATTTATACAGTGGTCATGCAGTGAGAATTGGAGCTGCTATGGGATTACATCAAATTAGATATCATGAGAACGCTCATGAGACCAGAGTTTGGACCTGTGTTTGGCTCTGGGAAAAATTTTGGAGCTTTTATATTGGAAGACCTAGTTGCTGTCGAGATGAGATTACACCCCCAGTTCCCGAACCCCGTACATTCAGTGCCCCCGGTTATGGCGAAAAGTATCGATTTGCGATCAATAGTGACCATATGAAGATCAAGGTTAGATTTGGAGCAAAATGTAGCAGGATCCACACAGAACTTTACTATGCCAAGAATAATAATCTGATGAATGCACTGGCTGCTGTAAAGCTTATTTCCAATGAATTGGATGAGGATTACTACGGAACTGAAGATAGGTTATTGATCGTTCATGATCTTCGAGATATTGAGGTTGACAACAATTCGGCTAGGGAATGGTTCTGGATTAGGGTGCAATATTTCTATCTGAAGCTGATGATCTATCGACCATTTTTAATCTCGCATGCGTACCTGAATAAAGCCAAGCAAAAACCTGAAAAGGAAATTGATCGAGATGTTGGCGAATTGTCTCAAAATTGTGTTGATTATGCCATCAAGCTAGCAAGACATATTATCGACTGGGATACAAAGTTTAGAGCCCGGCAGCCAATCCTGTTTATATGCACCTACTTGGAAAGTGCATGCACTATTTTACTATTTTACATTCTAAGTGGACAAGATACCATTCCAGAATCTGATGCCAAGCCCATATGGGAAGTGCTACAAGATATCAGTATGTTGGTTAGTGGATACCCAATCTCTACGGTAGAAAACATTAAAATAATGGCTCAAGACGCATTGATGTCTTTGCATGATATCATACTTGAAAACAAATTTTCAGAAATGTCTGATCTCCAACGATTCGTGCAGACAGAAAGTACATTATCGGAGATTGGAGATTTTTGGCAGCAGACTCTGGAATTGTTGACTAATTCACCAATTTGTCAATAATACCAGCGCCAAAGAGGGCCAATTCTTCTTCAGATCTACGACAAACAATCTGGACACAAACAGGCATTTTATCCCAATCTGGATCTCCGTCAATACTGGAGTCAACTTTCCCAATAGGAATCACCACGCTACAACAATTGGCGATGTTGAACGGCATCACGTAGTTAAAATGATGTTCTGATCCAGGTTTAAAAGCAGCAGTCGGCCAAACAGGACACACCAATGCGTCAATGCCCCATTTTGTCCAATCCGCATAGAACTCCTCTTTTCTTGAGGAAACCTCCTTGCTCAATTCCCACCATTCTTTCAATGCTAAAGGTGATGTAATATCTTCGTGAAGAACACATCTTTTGACATGAGGAACATCAGGCTCTCCAGTAAGTTTGCTCATGGATTCAATTTCTTCATAAGCGTCTGCTCCAAAAACTTTCCGTAGAGTGTCAATCAATTTTGGTTGCAAATCGAAATCAATACTTTTGGTTTCCAGACCTGCGGAAGCAAGTTTAACTTCTAGTTCTTCCAGACTACGTAATATTGCCTTTTGAGGAATCTGAACACCATCGCTCTTCCAAATTCCAAACTTGTAGGTCCTTTCAGAAAAGGTTGACCATGATTTCCATGGAATAGCCAATAAATTTGGATCAACAGTCCACAGACGGGCATTGACCATCAACTCGGAAATAAATTTGATATCTTCCAGACTCTTACCCATAGGACCAACAACTGATGGACACAAGATTTGTCCTGAATATGAGTTGGTTAGTCCCATGTAAGAAAACCTTCCCGTGGATGGCTTTATAGCATACAATCCTTGAAAAGATGAAGGGATCCGGATGCTTCCACCAATATCAGTTCCAAAGCCCATAACTGCACCTCCAGAACCAATCAAAGCAGCTTCTCCACCACTGCTACCTCCACAGGACATATTTAAGTTGACACCATTGAAAGTGTAACCCATCAAATTGGACTCAGTTTCGGGAGACATCATTGCCACTGGAACTGTTGTCTTCACATAGAAAATAGCTCCTTGATCCAGCAAGAAGTCGGCAAGAACTGCATTTTTTGAAGCAGGTTTGCCAACTAAGGCACAATAACCGATTGAAGAGTCCTTACCGACCAAGTCAACCTGATCTTTCAAAGAAATAGGAACTCCATGTAATGGACCTTTAGGTTTGCCATTTTCAGAAAGATACTGATCCATCTTCTTAGCGTTCTCTAAAGCTTCGTCAAAAAAGATCTCCACGCAGCAATTCAGGATCTGATGTGCTAAAGCCGCACGATGACAGAATGCTTTGGTAGCATCCACAGAACTCAATTCTCCAGAGGCCAATTTAGATGTCAATTGCAACAATGTAAGCCTGGTGATTAAGAGTTCCTTTTCAGGAAGAATCGTATCTAAATACTCACTCGAGTTGGAACATCCAGACTGCAGCATCTTGGTCTTGATTTCTGGATCCTGCCATTCCGAAGGTATTGCCTTCTTCAATTGAAGGTCTTTGTTAGCTTTAATGTCTAGCCAGCTCATTGGAAGTAAGAAGTGTTACACAGTTGATAAATAAACTACTTAAACACACAACACTGCAGATCTCGGATCTCGGATGTCGGTCGAGTACGCTGATTGGATTAAAAAAAATTAATGAGTCAGCCATATTGACTTCCAGACTCACCAATTGTCGTTTACTCCTGTAAAATTCTTGTATTGTCTAGCGATGTATTAGGATCGACGTTTCAGAAAAGACAATATCTTTTCCAATATAATGGTTACTATCCCAAATGCATAACCTCGACAAAAATTTTAATGCTCTTTTCTTATCTTATCGGTAGCTGCAGATCGACGATCCTATAAATATTACAAAGTCGCCTCGAAATGCCACATGTCTGAATACATCTTAGATCAGGGCTATGGGTATGGATTCTCACTAGGAATCGGAGCGGCATTTGCGTTGCTCATGTATGCAATCACTATGGTGCTGTCAAAATATTTAGGCCAGGTCCAGAATTCTGAAAGGTTCACCACGGCTTCCAGAAATGTTAATTCTGGTCTTATCGCCTCCTCCACTGTTTCTGCATGGACTTGGCCAGCAACTTTACTCTCTTCTGGAGCATGGAGTTATTCTCACGGAATCATGGGTGGATTCATGTATGGAATAGCTGGTGCTATCCAAGTGACAGTGTTTGTGTTTGTTTGTCTTCAGCTCAAACTTAAAGCTCCAGCAGCGCATACAGTTTCAGAATGTTTTTCTGCAAGATTTGGACCCCTCGGACATTGTGTTTTTCTTGCGTATGTGTTTGCAACCAACATCCTAGTCGCATCCTTGCTGCTTCTTGGTGGCTCTCAAGGATTTGCAGCTACAACGGGAATGCACACTGTTGCCGCTAGTTTCCTGCTTCCACTTGGTGTCATGATCTACACTGCTCTTGGAGGACTCAAGGCAACCTTCATTTCGGATTGGATTCACACCGTCATCATCTATGTGATCCTGCTAACAGCCAGTTACAAAATATATTGTACTTCTTCTCTAATCGGGTCGCCTTCAAAGATGTATGATCTTCTCCAAGAAGTCCAAGAAGTGTTTCCATCAGAAACTGGTCAAAGTTACGTTAGTTTTTTCGACAAGGATATGATGCTTCTCACATGGACAGTTTTCATCGGAGGACTGGCTTCTGTTTTTGGTGACCCGGGATATTCACAACGAGCAATTGCTGCCAGCTCTACAGACGTGTTCCAAGGTTACATGGTGGGAGCTATTTGCTGGGCAGTGATTCCAGCAGCCATCGGATCTTCAGCAGGACTCGCATGTCGTGCTCTATTAACAAATCCTGTTTCATTCTCCTATCCTAACGAGCTGTCTACAAAAGATGTTGGAAACGGTCTGCCGGTGATTTACGGTCTCTACGCGGTTATGGGAAAACCTGGAGCCGCTGCAGGTCTAGTTATGTTGTTCATGTCAGTTACAAGTGCAAGTAGTGCTGAGTTGATTGCTTTTTCTTCAGTCAGCACTTATGACGTTTACAGGACGTACATCAACAAGAATGCTACTGGAAAGCAGATTGTCCGCGCTGCACACATCTCTGTTGTTGGATTTAGTCTGTTTATGGCTATATTATCTGTTATTTTCAACTATATTGGTGTCACTGTTGGTTGGATGTTGAGTTTCATGGGAATTGTTATTACTCCAACCGTTTTCTCGGTCAGCATGGCACTATTCTGGAGAAGAATGACCAAATGGAGTCTAGTTATTGGAGCCCCATTGGGAACAGTCACTGGAATTGTGTGTTGGATCGCAGGAACATACTCATACGCTGATAAGATTATTAACAAGACAACCTTGACCATTAACGAGGCTAGTTTCATTGGTAACATCACGTCGTTGTTATCCACTCCAGTTTACATCATCATTATCAGTCTGGTCAAACCAGATCCAGTTCCATTCGACCTAAATGTGTTCAGAGAGAAAATTACTCTCGCTGACGATCTAGATGAGGAAGAAAGAGAAGCTATTGAGATTCCGGATGACGACGTCAGATTGATGAAACGCCAATCTTGGGCGTCATTCTTAATCAATGTGATTTTGCTTGGAGGTGTCTATCTTATTCTTCCCGTTGGAATTTATGCCAGTAAACACGATCTCAGCAAGAGCTCCTTCACAGGATTGATTGTGGTAATTCTTATTTGGCTATTGGTGGCTGCAATGTACATCATTTTCTTCCCATTGTGGCAGGGAAGACACTCCATTACTCTGTTGGTCAAGTATCTCTTTGGTCAAAAGCCAGTCTTGGAAGAGACCTCCAGCTCTGTCCAAGTGATTGAGGTGGATCCAAATAGTAAAATGAATTAATCAACTAGTGGCTTCTTGTAATTTTGTCATCAACTTCGCAGACTCCACAGCCTGTACTGAAATTTCTTGTGGTAAAGCAGGCGTCATCAAAGCACCTAAGATCGATTCATCAGCAGGAAACAGTTTTGAAATCGAATTTAAAGTATCCAGTTGTTCTCTTGAGTTCATCGAAATAGCACGCCCAATAGCACTTTTCAACAGTAGATTCACCAATTCCATACATTTGCCCGAAATATGAATGTACATGATCTTGTTTTCGTAGTTTGTTTTTGCATATATTGCTGCAAATATGAAAGCCAACTTGAATAGATTGGTTCCAATGGATTCCGCAGACGCGAGTAAATTTAATGCAACGGCTGAATCATAGGTTGAATCATTGACGATCTCCGCCACTAGAACGCAGCTCAAAAGTGATTGTAAACATGTTGGTAGCTTGTCATTGAAGGGACCAATTCCCTCATATAAAAGATGCAAAGGAACAGTGGAAATGAGGAATCTAAACAACTTTTGCACCAATTCGCCTTTCTTGACATTACAATATGACCGAACCAACAAGCTGGTGTCACGATCAGAATCGTCACCAGATATAACACTTGCCATCAATTTCTTATTGCTGATCGAGCCACAAATCACTTTGGCGAAGACATCGATGGCATGCAGCTGATACTTGCCCTTGGTGATATCAAATTTTGGAATATTCAACCCAGCTTTTTTTTCGTTCTCCTCTAATCGAACTCCAAATGATAAACAGAGAGCTATGACCAAGAAAGCCTCTTTACTGGATCTAAGCTCAACAATATGCGCAATGTTGACAAAAACCATCAACATATCTTTCATCAGACCAAGTTTCTTCCTGTAGAGAACAAAACCTTCCTCGCAAACACCAAGGCCGTGAATCATATGGAACATATAATCCAATAAACGTGGATGAGCTGCCATTATATTGTTATTGAACACCCTTTGACTATCGTTGATAAAGGAAAGATTGCGTATAATCATAGAGATTGTGCTCAATTCCTCAACAAGCATCAAACGGCGGTTGGTATGCGTATTTGCATGGATCTTGGTAGACATTTCTTCAGATTCAATGCGGGCTGATTCCACTAGGTCCATGTAATACGGCAAAGAAAATGTATAAGACCTTTTTTCTCCCGATTCGGTGGCAGGGGTGCCTGTGTGCTCGGCTATCTCAAATACCACACCACCATCGGTATCATCAATCTCAATATCTTGCTCTACTTCAGCGATGTCTTTCGAGGTGAAAGAATCCACCACTATTTCCACATCTTTGCCTGTATCCACAGAATTCTTGTATTTTTCAAAGATTTTGTCAACTCTGTTCTTCTGGATTTCAGGCCTATCAATAGTCTCACTATTAGATCTTTGAAGATTCCCTGAAACCACCATATCCATTGTATCAATTCCCAACGAACAGAGGGCATCCAAAAGACCCATACATTCACTCAAGGGAATGGTTAAGTTTGGATCCGAGGTAACAATCAAAAGAACATTGAGAGCAAGATTAATTTCAGCATCGACGTGCGAACTCAAAGAAAGTGTGAGCGCATTCAAATCAATTTTTCCTAGTTCTGGAACATATAGAAACACTGGCTTTAAATGATCGATTTGCTCACCGATTGTCTTCAAAGCCTTGAAGTCATAGCCACCAATTTTTTCCAATAGTCTGTGATGAGGAACATAATTTAGAATATAATCAGGAACAAATGGCTTTCCCGATTGTTGCGATTGCGGAGTAGTAGAATTGCGTGGTTCTTGGACTTGAGGTGGAGTGGGTTGAGTTAAAGAAGGAGTGTCGCTATGCCTTTCTTCTTGGATTTGGGGAGTTGGTTGGGAAACCGGCGTGGATGCATTATTGAACATTGGGGGAGTCTGATAAGAAGGACCCGAAGGAGATGCCTGTTTGGCCTGTTGTTCAAGTTGCTGTTTTCTAACTGACAATTCCTTCATTCCCTCTGGGGTATTGGCATACATTTCAAAGGGTAGCAAGTATTTGTGGTACATCTGAACAAATTCACGAAGAAGCTGATTGTTGTCAGGAGGAACACCAAACTTGTTAGCAACAGGAATGATCTTTTTGGTCCTCAACACGTTGTTGAACCCACCAAATTTCATGACCACCGCATATATTAAAAACAAGTTCATTTTTTTATCACCAACCACGGGATATCTATCTGTCAATGGAGTACCGTTTCGAGCCATAAACTCTTCCAATAGTCGAAGAAAATTCTGTTGCTGTTGCAATTGAAGCTGAAAATGACGTTGCTGCAGATTACCCGAGTTCGGACTGCTGTTTTGAGGTTGCACTTGACGCGGTTGCTGGAACTGTTGGCCCGAAGGCCCTGGTGTCGGAGCAGGAACAAACGGACTTTTTGAAGAAGTAAATTGTGGAGCTATTTCAGACTGTTCAGGTTGAATAGTAGGAGTGGACTCGAACATCTGTGGAGAGAACGAAGGAGCTGAGGTCGAGGCCACAGGCTCTTCGTTGGGTAGAAACGCCTCTCGCGCTTGTGATTGTTGACCCTGGGACTGATTTGACTCCGGAAAAGTCAAAAACGCCATATCATCATCCGCAGACGGGTCGTTCCAGAAGTTATTGTTCATGGCTTGTTTGTATAAACTACAATAATATTTTGGATTAGATTATTTACCAAAACCGGGTAACCAACTTTGTCTCTTATGGAGGTCTTTTTGCAAGCTCCTGTAATATTCGTACTCATTCCAACACGAACGGTCTCCGAAGTTGCATCCTGCCATGTTGACCAAAAAGTCACGATCCTTTTTATCGTAAAAATATTGAGGATCGTCTTTTTGGTCTGCACAAGCTCCCGGAGGAAAGCTATTGATTGCTCTTAATGGAACAAATCCAACTCTCTCTCTAACCCACGGCTGGGTCCGATACAAAGTCTCCAAACAGTCTTGTTCCTTGTGTTCCCAAGTCATATGCATTTGTTCGTAGAAAACTGGATCCCACCACACATCCAGAAGAAGATCTGTCCAATCTGATCTCCTCACCAAGAAACTGCCGAGATTGAATCCTCCGCAATCTTGAGCCAATACCATGTCCACCGGAGCAGTATCCAAATCCACATAGGGTGAATCAACCGGTATGTTCAACGGATTTAGGTACGATAAATCTCTGTACACTCGAGTATTAAGCTCCTTGAACAAATACTCCTCCAGTGAGATCTGAGGTTCCATAATGAATGTATGCAAATCGAGCCACCAAAACCACTCCGCATCAGGATATTGACGCATTGTCTGTTTCAATATATCTGCCTTTTCCCATCCTTCTCTCCACTCATGACTGTATCGTCTTTTTAATGCTGTATCTTTAATTGAGAGCACATAACCGTGTCTCTCGGCGTATTCGCGTTTATTTGCAATAGATGAACGTTCAACTGACCATTCCTGAGGAGTCTTCCATCGTTGAACACCTCCTCCCTCATTTGCTGCCAATATAATTACCACCCTGGGGCTTTTATGATAATGGGGAATCATCAACAATAGAAGAAGTGGAAGAAATAATAGATATGGTCGAGATCGCACTTTTGCAATCCACGCACCAAACCGTTTAGATAACAACCGTGAAGCCGGCTTCATGGTTTTGGAGTATGGCGTGTCTTGAGTAAACGATTGAGACATCAAACAAGACTTGAATGTTATATTTTAAGAAATTATATTTGACGCAAAAAAGAAGTCGATCGTCGCCTACAAGCTCGACAACAGTTGTTCAAAATCAAGATCCTCTTCATTTTGCAAGGGTTGGGCATATCTGTCCTGGAGGAATTGTGCCAATGAAGACTGTATGAAATCTTGATTGGGGAAATCATCTTTGGTGGATTGGTCAGCAGTCCCATTAGCCGTCTCGTGTCTGGGGAATTGTTGAATAAAATTGAGATCTTTCACCTCTGACATTTCCAAAGGATCATTGATATGAGCCAGCCATTCACTGATCGTATCACTAGCAGGTTCTGTTAAAACTGGAAAGTCCAAATTGGGTGTCACGACTTCTGTTGGAGGATTCAGATTCGTATAATTAGCTCTGCTCTCCGGGACAAATTCCGAGTAATTCTTGGAGAATAACTGGAATGGTTTGAAACTAGACAGATTCTCGCGATCTTTTTCAATTTGATCCTCTTTGCCATTAAAAACCCGGGACTTCAGATTATATTCAATGCTCGCTCTGATTTCATCGTTTATATTTTCTGCATGATCAACAACGGGCACATCTTCAAGTCCAATTCTCAGCAGCTTCATCTGTCTCTTCTTGTCATTATAGATCTTACTCACCACATAATGTGCCATCTGACCATGTAGATATGTTTTCCCGTAGAATTCTATAATCTTGAGATTGCGTAACAGGCATTGATTAGCCAATTTTGCAACAACCGGATCATTACTGGCCAATTGACACAGCATGCAGTAAGAACTTGACATGAGACATTTTATATACGATGATGGACATGGCGAGTGGGATTTCGTTGAATACCATTGATTAGCGATACAGCTTATGATGAAAGCACAATGGAAAGTCAATCCCCAGGATGGATATTTATGCATCACATATTTTGACCGATCTTCCTCATTCAACAGTCTGTAATCTTTCAAAATACCATTTCTGTGCACATTAAGTAATAAATGGTAATAATATAAGGTTACCATAGCCGAGCGGTCATTATGGGTCTCTGGTTTGTCAATCTTGAACACCAGCGACGGAGGTAAGCTTTCAAACCATTTGGTGATCAAGGTATCTGATTGATCCAAACTGGGTAGTAAATTTTTCAGTCCAGTAGTAGCATCAGATCCAAGAAGGGTAATATCTATTAGCTCGGATATTCTGATGAGATTCCGGAAATACTCGTGGTCTTGACAGAAGAACTCGTCGTGTTCGAGAATACTTTTGCAATCTTTCGAGATGTCGATTTCGTTTTTATTGATAAGGGGACTGGTCCCATTCCAGAAAGCCTTATGACGATCATGAATAAATACAATCCACCATAAACGCTTATACATGTTGCGTCTATATGGTGGGAGTTCAGGATGTTCTTTATGAAATTGATAATCATAAGCCACGTGATAGGCCTTTCGTATCCACTCGTTTGCAGAAACAGCCCTGGCAAGTCGGCCGATCTCAGATGCATGGGCCAAAGTAATATATGCCTGTACACGAGCAATTGGATCGGTCTCAACGCCTGCAGCGTCCAAGGCCTTGGCTCTTTTGAAAAACACAGAGGAGAACATATCATATTTCATACGTTCCTCTTCGGTTTCAGAAGTTTCTTTGAACAGAGCTGACCCTGCACATAAGATGGATTGTAGTAACAGAATGGATGGAGCCTTGTCTATCTTTTGATAAGCCCTCATGAAATCGCTAAAGTCCACGAGAAAAGCCGTATCGTTGATTTTCCGCATAAAGAAATTGATGAATTGCCAAGATTTCTGCTGCTTGGGAACATTGAAACATCCCAGTTGGTTCAAATATTGTATATCCACATCCTCGATCACCTTCTCGAATCCCACAACGGTTTTGTAAAACTTGTTTGCCAGCTCGTTGAAAGGCACAAAACGGATCATTGGCAACATGTGTTCCTCAGGTCGTGCATCGTGTCGAACATACTGCTTATAATCCAACTTGATAGCGTTCAATTCTGAATCTTGGGTGGCGAAATGTGAGGTGCTTTCGGTCTTTTTGCGTCTCTTATGCATCACACATTGCGATTCTACATTCATTTCTTTACAATTGGTACACGGTGATCCTTCAGAACTAATGTCACATTTGATTTTACGACGATGACAGACCTGACAGGCCCCTGCAAATTTGCGTGAGCCAGACATTTTAGTTAGAATAATTTTTTTATGCTCGTTAATCATTATATATTATATATCATAGGCTTTGCGGAACGAGCTCACATTTATTCCGGGTTTGATTTTGTCAATCAAATCACGACGGTCCATCGCCAAAAATGCTCTCTTCAGAGTCTCAATTAAACTGGTGGACTGATTGCTCCATTTAGCGTCCGAAGACGAACCATCCAAAGACTCAACCTCATGCATACTCAATCCAGTAAGTAAATGTTCAACAGCATCTCTGTACATTCCCATATTGATGAATGAAACTCCCAAATTGTAGCGAGCACGAACAAAGTTCGGATTTAATTGCAGAGCCCTTGAATATGCTTCTGTAGCTTGTTCTGGTTTGTTGGAGTTAGCCAGAGATGCACCCAATCGATTCCAGGCGAGAGCATCGTTCGGATTATGTTCAATCGCAGTCTGGAAACAATCCAAAGTCTTATCGTACTCTTCCATAGAGTAAAATAGTACACCAAGTCCTGTCTGTACCTCGGCATCCATGTTTGCTCCGTCTGGAGACAGTTGAGCTGCCCTAATATAAAGATCTGTCACTCGTTTGTTTAGCGAGAACCGATCATCAGCTTGGATTTCAGGATTGGACGACCGTGCTCTTTCGGCAACTTCTGGATACTTGGTTTCAATCCATCTTTCCAAGGTTGCAAATGCAGCGTTATCATAACCTTCGTTAATATATGAGATCGCCAAAGTCATCAATGCAATTAAGTTTTGTGGTGACAGCTCCAAACATTTCTCTAGAGCTGCAATTCCGGCCAGCTCTTTCTCGTTCTGTGTCTGTACCTGTCCAAGACGAAGCCATGCGTCGACGTGTCCAGGATTCTGTTCCACAGCAGCCTCAAACGCAAGAGCAGCCTCACTTAGCTTGGCTCCACTCTCCATCAACTTGATACCAATCTCATATGCATCTGGATTGTTCTTGAATTGATTATTCTCCTCAAAATGATACTCTCCATAGTTGAGTCTTGTTTGAGCGTATTTCTCGAAGTCCTTCTCCCATTGGGCTTGAAATTCGTCGTTGCTTAACATATGATCAGCATATGTATCCTGAATATTGTCCCAAACTTGATCAAACGCACTTTCTTGTGCATTCACTGTCTCTTCCTTGGGCTGTTGTGCAACTTCCTGTTCCATCTCTTGGAATTGTTCTTCCCAATTAACCTGTTGGTCAACGTCCTGTTGAACTGCAGAGTTCTGCTGAACTATATTGCCCATGCGCATCATTCCGCCTCTAATCGGCCGCATCCCAAGTTGAGGAACCATCCCCATCGATCGCATCGGCATATTGGTTATCTGCTGCGCCGAATTATCCATTTGAACGGGAGAAGCAGACATGAATTCTGAGGACCAGCCTGACCTTTGTGCCTGGGGCTGAAATTGTTGCATAGGCTGGACGGGCTGGATTGATTGGATATGCTCTTGTTGAAAATGTTGAGGGGGGGCATGCTGAATTGTTCTCAATTCATCAACCATAGGTTGGAAGTTGAATGAACCATTAGGATTCATAAACTGCTCCATATGTGCCCGCTCTTGTTCGTTCATCACCACAGTGTCTCTGATATGGGCACCGCCCCTGATCTCCTGAGACCCGTTCCGCATTGTTTGTTCAAGCGAGGTATCATGTTGTGATTGCTTGGAAAACTGCGCGAGCGGATTGGCATTGGCTGCACATTCTGAACCTCCCAAAAATGACATTATATGAATTCACTCAATGAGCTAGCTGGTACTAGTCTTTATATATTTTTTCCCACGGCTGCGGGTATAGTTGCCGAAATTGGTGGCGGAGATTGATCACATCCGTGCACCAGATTTGGGCATTCGATGAAGTTTGGGTATCATGTCTGTGATAAACAAAAACAGATGACCCCAGAGACATCCCAACAGTACCTGAGCAATTGTTTGAAATGGCATGATACGCAGGTTTGAAGTCATAGAGGTGAAAAAACCGAGGGCAATTTGCAGATACGGTAAATATATGGAATCAAACTGGACCAAACCCATTATATGGAGAGTTTCATTTGGAATTCGACGCGAGTAGATGTAGAAAATGGTATCAATGAGATAATCGCCAATTTTAGATATTGGATACACAAAGGTGGCAAATAAAAACAAACCTGTGCTCAAAATCAATAACGTCATCAGGAAGTCCTGAGTGTTCAGATATGTTTGTTCCAGCACTTTGAAATATCGAATGATCATATACAGCCATAATATGAGTTCGAATGAAAGTGGTCCGAAGTAGAACAAAGATGTCAGCAGTCGCCATAGTTGGCCTTTAACAAACACGTCTTCGTACGAATATACCAGGTTTGAACCTTGGACATAGCCCGCGAAATCAAGCATTGAAATACCAACAACACCCACAGTGTAAGCGCGGGTCACAATCGGTGTTTCCATTAACCATTCGAGCGGAAGATGCTCCATTGTTAGATTTAGACAGAAATTAAATTCCTTGATTTTTTATTTTTAAATGGTTATTGTGCCCCCTTCTCCCAACTGGTCAGATCAAAACGAAAAACTCCTGACTACACCTTATGCTTATCTTTCAGAACAGACTAGCGGCAAGCAATTAAGGAGTCTTTTGATCCAGACCTTCAATTTGCTTTTGAAGGTTCCAGAGTCCAGTTTGTCCAAGATCGAGGCCGTGATCAACACTTTGCATGTCTCTTCTTTGCTCATTGACGATATCGAGGACAATTCCAAGTTGAGAAGAAGCAAACCTTGCTCGCACCTGATTTTTGGGGTTCCTCAAACTATCAACTGCTCTAATTACATGTACTTCATGGCAATGAAGTTGCTGAATAATGCAATTGATCAAGAGGATAAGAGATTACAAGCGCAAACAATTTTTGTGGAAGAGATGATCAATTTACACCGGGGACAAGGATTAGACCTTTATTGGAGAGATAACGGACAATGCCCCACAGAAGCACAATATATCGACATGGTAATGAATAAAACCGGAGGATTGTTCAGATTGAGTGTCAAGTTCATGAATTTATTGGCTAAAGAACCCTCTACAGACTTAGTGGTACTCAGCAACATACTGGGCATCGTCTATCAGATCAAGGACGATTATCTGAATCTCAAGTCCAACGAATACAACAAAAACAAGGGTTTCTGTGAAGACATCACAGAAGGAAAATATTCATTTCCAATCATACATTCAATGAATAAAAATCCCGAAAACAAAGAATTACAAAGTATTCTTAAATTGCGTACTAACGATCATGAACTCAAGGCACATGCTCTGAATATTATGGAGGAGACCAAGAGTTTCGAACACTGTCGCGCGACAATCGCCAATCTGAAACTCCAGGCTCATCAACTTATTGATCGGATCACCCCTGATCCTGACATACAACAAAAACTCACCCAGGCACTGGAAAAACTTTCTGAGCTCGAGCACTAATCAATGTCCATCTCAACGTCTTCATCTTCGCTATCCAACTGCTCTATCTTACCTTCAACCTCTCGCGAATCAATATACCGCGAATAGGTTAGCATCTCCGGGTTATAATACTTGACCAACGCACCACGGTCACGAACCAATTTATCATAAAGCTCTGTGAGTTCGTTTGAGCGCCGATTGGTGCTAACATTGGGTATAATCAACTTATTCACATCCACATTGGAAAGATCCACTTTCTGCCCCACATCCAGGTCGTCTTTCAGAAACTGGTCAATATTATTGATTACGACTGTATCGGCTCGCGAATCTGTCACCGGGATAGAGTTGAGGTATTCAGAATCAAACAGTGACTTGCCTGACTTGACAGACCCGCTCAATCCTATTTGCAAACTAGTGAAGTTCTCTATCAGACGCCGTTTGGTATCGTAGAACGTTTCGTTCGAATCTAACGCTCGCTTCCTGTTAATACACTCCATACTGTTTTATCATGCAAATGCCAATTTATTTATTTGTGCTCTCCCGGGTCGTGCGATAAGAAATTATCACTAGAATTTGCACGAACTTTCCACGGAATTGCACAGCCGTGAAATGCCTTGGCCATCCAAACTCGAAGTCGTTTGTGCTCCAAGGTGGTTTTGATGATATATAAACTCCATGTAGTCTAACAAGGACCCCTAATTTGACTTTGTACTTTCATTTTGCAACAGTACCACCATATGTAAAAACAAGGCAGTGCTTGAACGCACTCTTTTTTATTTCCATCATGTCGACTCTGTTGGATAATTGGAATGTGGACGAGATATTCACCGAACTGGGGTCCAAAGACCACGGACGACAACAAAATGCAGCTAGACGGTTGCGTGATCAGTTTGTTTCCGTCTCCCGGGAGGCAGTGTCGACTGAGCAATTGTCAGCCTTCAACAACCATATCAACAAACACATTTTCGATCTCATCAACAGTTCCAGTATCTATGGGCAATTGGGTGGAATTGAGGCGATAAGCTCGCTTGTAGAGTTGATGGGCACGTCTTTACCGCAAATGAGTGCTCCTTCGATCTCAGAGGAAAATTCCAACATGATAGCCCGTTATGCCAACTATCTTCGGCGACTCATCACCTCGAGCGACTTACAGGTTATGAAGATGGCCACCAAGACTTTGGGAAAGCTTGCGATTCCTGGAGGATCGTTGACTAGTGATTTTGTGGAGTTCGAAGTGAAACGGTCCATTGAATGGTTGGTGGCGGAAAAAGTCGAAAACAAGAAGCATGCCGCCATTCTTATCATCAGTTCTCTAGCAGAGAATGCCTCTGCTATGCTGTATCAATATATCAAAGACGTACTATCTAACATTTGGATTGGATTGAGAGATTCTAAGAGTATGCTACGGGAAGACTCGGCTATCTGTTTACGCAATTGTCTCAACATTGTTTACGAGAGAGACCTCGAATTGAGAACATATTGGTTTTCAAAGCTCTACACGGAAGCGTCTTTGATTTTTCGCAATTCACAAGCCATCGCTAATGGTTCTGGTCCTGCAATAAACAGCAACCCCTCAGAATTTATTCACGGTTCTCTGTTATGTTACCGTGAGTTGGTCCTCCAAGGATCGTCCTTATTGCATTCAAAAATTGATGATATTTACGAAAGTCTCATGAGTGTGAAGGACCATAGGTCAATGGATGTCCGTAGAGAAGTGACCAAGATCATGCCTGTACTTGCACGGTTTGATAAGGTCAAATTTGTGGACAAATACATGCATCGTGTCCTGCTTTACTATATTTCCCAGCTGAAAACAGGGAAAGATAGACCGTTCATCTTGATGAGTATCGGTGACTTGGCGGTGGAAGCTAGAAACAACATCATCAATTATCTAGATGGTGTGGTGTTGGAATCTATCAGGGATGCATTGTCATCCAAAATGCCAAAGACTAAAAAAGAATTGACTCCATACTGTTTCTATTGTCTGGCAAAATTAGCAACCTCGTTGGGACCTCCTTTGACCAAATTCATCAACAATTATCACCTGATGAAACTGATTCTCAAATCGCCAATCAACGACAATATGCTCAGTTTGCTTAAAATCTTCATTGACAATTTACCGTCTCTTGAACCAATCATTAATGACAGACTCATAAACACAATCAGCTATTGTTTATCGGGATATGAGTTCAAACACCCGGGATCCCCTGACTTCAAACGACAAATGAGCTCGAGCCTCGCATATCAATTCCGTCAGACAATGTACAGTAAAGATGGAGGTCAGTTCCATACTTCGCCAGTTGATATAACATCTTTAACAGGTTTGCCAAGAAGCAATTACAACGATGAGGCTGATGTGGTAATCATATTACAGGCTCTTAAGACGTTGTGCAATTTTGATTTCAAAAATTACTCCCTTACAGAATTTATTCGCTACTCGGTTATCAACTACATTGAACATAGCAATTCGGACGTGCGATTGAAGGCAGCCTTGACTTCAGCGAAGATTTACCTGAATGATCCAATCTGTCTCCAGAAAAGTCTCAATTCTCTCAAGGCCGTGGGCGAAGTGCTGGATAAATTATTGTCCGTATCTATCACCGATCCTTGCGCGGAAATAAGATTGGAAATTTTGAATAGTCTAGGAGAGCAGTTTGACCCTCAATTATCGCAGGCAGAAAACGTGAGACTTCTATTCATGGCATTAAACGATGAATCATTCCAAATTAGAACGGCTGCAGTCAAGCTTGTTGGAAGATTAGCTGAAATCAATCCTGCATACATTGTTCCATCTCTTCGAAAGCTTTTAATCCAAATCTTGACCACCTTGGAATATGGTGGTCATAATCCAAGAAAGAAAGAAGATACCGCAATGCTTCTTTCGGTGTTGATTTCTCATACTGGAGACCTGACCAAGCCATATATAAAGCCGATAATGGAAGTGCTCCTTCCATCAAGTCTGGACACAAACTCATCAGTGGCCTCTGCAGCAATTTCTGCTATCGGGGAATTGTCGACAGTGGCTGGGGATGAAATGGTTCAATTTATTCCTAAGCTGATGCCGATTTTGATTGAAACATTCCAGGATCAAAGTATGAGTTTTAAAAGAGATTCAGCTCTAAAGGCTCTGGGCCAAATAGCCGGATCATCTGGTTATGTGATTCAGCCATTACTGGATTACCCACAATTGTTAGGATTGTTGGTCAATATTTTGAAATCAGAAACTTCTCTAACTGTCAGACGTGAAACAGTTCGCTTGGTTGGAATCCTCGGTGCTCTAGATCCGTATAAACACAGAGAAGTGGAAGGATATGGGCAAGACTCACAGACAGTTGCCGATCAGAACGCTCCATCTGTGGATATGGAATTGTTGATGAAGGGCAAGTCCCCGTCAAATGAGGACTACTTTCCAACAGTGGTTATCCAGACCTTATTACGGATTCTTAAGGATTCATCATTGAGCGCTCATCATCCAGCAGTCATTCAAGCGATCATGCATATTTTTAAGACTTTGGGCACCAAATGCGTTCCATACCTGGACAAGGTTATTCCTGGATTTGCAACCGTTATCCATTCATGTCCACATTCTTTGTTGGAGACTTATTTCCAGCAACTGGGCGATCTTATTAAGATTGTGAAGCTCCACATTCGTCCTTATTTATCGGAAATATTTGGACTGATAGAAGAGTTTTTCCCTAACGTCAATCTGCAAGTGATCGTTATTGGGGTGATAGAACAAGTTTCTAAGGCCCTGGATGACGAATTCAAAATTTACATTTTCAGAGTGATAACAATTTTCCTCGATGTGCTTGATGAAGATAGATCTCCGGGAAATATTGCCTCTCTCCGTGCGTTAAAAGCTGTTGTGGTCTTTGGCAATAATATTGAGCCGTACACCCATTTGGTGGTTCCTCAGACAGTCAAAATGTTTGAGTCTTCTAACGAGGCAGTCCGTATTGAAGCTATAGAAACTATTGGGAAAATTTCTAAGCTCATCAACCTTAATGATTTTGCAAGTCGGATTGTTCAGCCGTTGATCCGTATTCTTGGAAGCCAGGCTTCTGATGAATTAAAGAACGTTACAGTCGATACCATTTGTCTCCTATTGATCCAAATGGGTCATGAATTTTCAGTATTTATTCCTGGAATAACGTCAGTCATGATCACACATAGATTACAATATCCGGTATATGATCAACTAGTTGATAAGTTGATGCATGGTGAACCTCTTCCGGTGACATTACTTTCCGACAAGAATCAGGATATCTCTGCAAATGAAAATTTCGACATCGAGGCCACGCCGCGCAAGCTTCCAGTCAATGCGCAAGCTTTACGTTATGTTTGGGATTGCAATACCAAGAGAACCAAGGAAGATTGGCAAGAATGGATCAGACGGTTGAGCATTGAACTGCTCAAGGAATCGCCTTCTCCTGCTTTGAGAGCTTGTTCCTCTCTTGCCACTGTGTATCCGCCTTTAGCCAGGGACCTGTTCAACTGTGCATTTGCCAGTTGCTGGAATGAGCTTCATATTCAGTACCAGGGTGAGCTGGCCCAAGCATTGTGTATTGCTCTGTCTTCCCCAAATAATTTGCCAGAAATCCACCAGACATTGCTCAACCTCGCAGAATTTTTGGAGCATGATGATAAGTCGTTGCCAATCAGGATCCAAACCTTATCTCAATATGCTCAAAGAAGTCACGTGTATGCTAAAGCTCTGCATTATAAAGAACTTGAATTCATTCAAGAGCCGTCTACTCCTACTATTGAGTCGTTAATCAGCATTAATAACCAATTACAACAATCTGATGCTGCTATTGGTATTCTGAAATATGCTCAAGATCACAATGGTTTGCAACTCAAAGAAACATGGTATGAGAAGTTGCAACGATGGGATGACGCTTTGCGTGCCTATAATGAACGTGAAAAGGAAGAGCCAAACTCTATGGATATTACTATGGGTAAAATGAGATGTCTTCATGCTTTGGGGGAATGGGAGCTTTTGAGCGAACTTGCCCAAGATAAATGGTCAAATTCTTCTGGTGACATTAAACGTGCCATTGCTCCGTTGGCAGCTGCCGCCGCCTGGGGTCTTGGCCAATGGGAGAGAATGGATAATTATATCAGTGTGATGAAAACAGAATCACCAGATAAGGCTTTTTTCAATGCTATCTTGTGCTTGCATAGAAACAACTTTGACGAGACTTCACAGCACATCCTGAAAGCCCGAGACTTACTTGTTACTGAGATCACTGCGCTAGTCAGCGAATCATACAACAGAGCATATGGAGTGGTTGTCAGAGTGCAAATGTTGGCTGAACTTGAGGAGATCATCAAGTACAAATGTCTTCCGCAAGGTTCCGAAAAGAGAGTTCAAATCCGTGACACATGGAACAAAAGACTTCTGGGATGCCAAAGGAATGTGGATATTTGGCAAAGAATGCTTAAGGTTCGTGCGTTGGTGGTGAAGCCGAAGCAGGACATGGAAATGTGGATCAAGTTTGCCAATCTCTGCAGAAAGAGTGGAAGGTTGGGATTGGCCGAGAAATCGTTGAATGCATTGCTTGATGAAGGGGTTTCTGGCCACCAAACTTCCAGAGCACCTCCTCATGTGGTTTATGCACAACTCAAGTACATGTGGGCCAGAGGCCAGCAACAGGAAGCGCTCAATCATCTAGTGGACTTTACTTCCAAACTGTCACGTGACCTGGGAGTTAACGAGAACGAGGCCATCACACAACCTCTTCCGACCGCTATTCCTGGTGCTTCAGATAATATTGAGAAATATACCAAATTGTTGGCTAGATGTTATTTGAAACAGGGTGAGTGGAAGATCGCATTGAATAGTAATTGGACGGAAAAAGAATCCACTGGAATTCTTGGATCTTTCTTGTTGGCTACGCATTTTGACTCTACTTGGTACAAAGCTTGGCATAACTGGGCCTTGGCAAATTTTGAGGTGATTTCACCGCAATCTAGTCAATTATCAGAGGGCATTCAGGAGACTGACAAGGAAGAACTAAATGCCATTTTGCATTATGTTGTCCCTGCAGTCAAGGGATTTTTCCATTCCATCTCCTTGTCTCTCTCTAATCCACTTCAAGACACTCTGAGATTGCTTACACTATGGATCAAATACGGTGGAATTGAGGAAGTTGCCGGTGCAATGCAAGAAGGATTCCAGATGGTGAAAATTGATACCTGGCTAGATGTGATTCCACAATTGATTTCTCGTATTCACCAACCTGATCCGGTTGTGAGTCGTTCATTGCTTGGATTATTGTCTGATCTTGGTAGAGCACATCCTCAGGCTCTTGTTTATCCGCTGACTGTTGCTATCAAGTCCGACAGCGTGTCTCGTCAACGAGCTGCATTGACAATCATCGACAAAATGAGAGCACATTCATCGGTTCTTGTTGACCAGGCCGATTTGGTGAGTAATGAGCTGATCAGAGTTGCTGTGCTATGGCATGAAATGTGGTATGAAGGTTTAGAGGATGCGTCAAGATCGTACTTCGGCGAGCAAAATGTCGAGAAAATGTATTCCACTTTAAAGCCTCTTCATGAGATGCTGGAGAAAGGACCTGAAACCATTCGTGAGGCTTCATTTGTGAACGCTTTTGGCAAAGAGCTGAACGATGCACATCAATGGTTGATGAATTTCCGTCGTACTAAAGACGTTGCATATTTGAACCAAGCATGGGATCTGTATCACGGAGTTTTCAGAAGAATTTCCAGACAATTGCCTCAATTACAAAACCTGGACCTGCAACATGTCTCTCCAAAACTTCTAACAGCTAAGGATTTGCAGCTTGCCGTTCCTGGAACCTATGTCCCAGGTAAAGAAGTCATTAAGATCATGAAATTCGAGCCTGTTTTTTCCGTCATCACCTCCAAACAAAGACCTAGAAAGTTCAATGTTCTTGGAAGTGATGGAAAGAATTATCAGTACTTATTAAAGGGACATGAAGATATCAGACAGGACAGTTTGGTTATGCAATTGTTTGGATTGGTGAGCACGCTTTTGGCCAATGACTCAGAGTGTTTCAAACGTCACATGGATATTCAGCAATATGCTGCCATTCCATTGTCACCGAACTCGGGACTTTTGGGATGGGTTCCTAATTCGGATACATTCCATGTTCTGATCAAGGAATACAGAGAGCCTCGTAAAATTTTGTTGGATGTGGAACACAGAATCATGCTTCAGATGTCTCCGGACTATGACAATTTGACTCTTTTACAGAAAGTCGAAGTGTTTACCTATGCTTTGGATATCACCAGAGGTCAGGATTTGTACAAAGTGTTGTGGTTTAAATCCAAATCCTCGGAGTCATGGCTCGATAGAAGAACTACATACACTCGATCTTTAGCTGTCATGAGCATGGTTGGATATATTCTGGGACTTGGTGACCGGCATCCTTCGAATTTGATGATGGATCGGATCACTGGTAAGGTTGTGCATGTTGATTTTGGTGATTGTTTCGAAGCTGCAATTTTGAGAGAGAAATACCCGGAAAAGGTTCCATTCAGGTTGACAAGAATGTTGAGCTATGCCATGGAGGTGAGTGGAATTGAAGGATCATTCCGTATCACCAGTGAAAATGTGATGAGAGTTTTACGTGATAATAAGGAATCGCTGATGGCTATTTTGGACGCTTTTGCTTATGATCCACTGATCAACTGGGGATTTGATTTCCCGTTGAAACAAATTGTTGAGAACTCGAACCAGAACTTCCCGAATGCCAATTACAACGAGCTTTTGAGAAACGGCCAGATTTCGGAGGAAGAAGCGACACAGATGGCTACACATTATAAGGCAGACATTCTAAATGCCCGTGCGGCGTACGTTTTGAAGAGAATTACCGATAAGCTGACCGGAAACGATTTCAAACAGTACACAGAGTTGGATGTTCCTAGTCAGGTGGACAAATTGATTCAACAGGCCACCTCGGTCGAGAATTTGTGTCAACACTATATTGGCTGGTGTTCTTTCTGGTAGATACATATGCAATAATACTTATTGAGAAGTATTAGATAATTCTGAGATATTGGCCAGGGTTCCTCCTGCAATAGGTCCTGATTGCACGTGGTCTTGTCCCGTTTTCATAGCGAAGGCCCGTTCAACTGGATCTCCGTAACCTCCTCCACCAGGTGTGGAGATGCTTAACATCATACCACCTTTAAGAGACAGATCAGAAAATCCACCGATACGGAAATACTCCCATCCTCCATCTTTGTTCCGTCTGGCAATTCTGGTTTCACCACGGGCTCCTGGACATCCCCCGTTCATTCCGTAAGGTGGAACCACTCTTCTGTAGGATCCGGTTGAAATTTGAACATCTGTGGTAAATTCGATTGTTCTTTGCAACCCGTCTCCTCCTCTCCATTTTCCAATTCCTCCGGTATTCTCTCTGATTGCCCATTCTCTCAAGATACAGGGATATCTTTTTTCAAGAATTTCAGGGTCAGTGATCTTGGTGTTGGTCATACCAACTTGAGTTCCGGAGAAGCCGTCGGCACCCTCAATAGCACCACAACCCGAACCAATGGTCTCCACCATTCCAAAACCTTGCACCAGCTTTCCATCCACCAGACCTCCTTTTCCAAACGAGTAACCATTCATTGAACCTGGTCCTCCACCACAAATTTTGTAAGCTTTGAAAATAGTTTCCGTGACCATTTGAGAACCATGTCCATTTCCAGCGTTCACAGCAGCTTCCGAAGTTGGGTTCAATAAACATCCCTTTGGAACAATTATCTGGATTGGAACCAAGCATCCCTCATTTAATGGAATATCCGAATTGATCATGGATCTCAGACAGAAGATAACACATGCGTACACCACTGCAATAGGAATATTTTGAGGACTGTAGACCTGTTCCGAAGTTCCGGTGAAGTCATAAACAGCACTTCCATCTTCCTCGTTGATGTCAATAGTGATACAGATTTTGGCCCCCATATCCGTGACCTCTTCTGCCTTCAACGGAAGCAATCCCTTGTTCTTTTTGGCAAGTTCTTTTAAAGCTGCTCTGACAGCAAGCTCTGCGGATCTCTTGACATTCTTCATATAGAAGAGAACCACCTCCACACCGTATTCCTTAAACAAATCTTGGATCAAGGTCACACCTTTTTGGTTGGCAGCAATTTGAGCTTTGAGGTCAGAAATGTTGTCGTCCAACTTTCTTGACGGAGAACAACCTGGATACTCGGCTGGTTCTTCCATAAAGTACTTTTGAAGTCCATCGTAGTCAAATTTACCCTTGCTGACAATCTTCCACGCCACAAATTGAGCTCCTTCTTCCTTCAAACACACAGCATTAGAAGGAGAAGAACCAGGAGTCATTCCGCCAATCTCTGCATGATGAGCTCTGGAAGCTGTAAAGAACCGAACCTTTCCTTCAATGAACACGGGAGAGATCAATGTGATATCTGGCAAGTGAGTTCCTCCTGCAACTGGGTGGTTGGTAGCAAGAACGTCACCTTCGTGAATATTGTCTCCCCAATAGTCAATAGCATACTTGATCGAAAAACTCATGGAGCCCAAGTGGACGGGAACATGAGGAGCGTTGGCAGTAAGGTTTCCGTCTTCATCGAACAGAGCACAGGAGAAATCCATTCTCTCTTTGATATTTGCAGACACAGAAATCTTTTGCAAGGTTCTTCCCATATCCTCTGCTATGAACATGAATCTGTTGGAGAACACAGATAACAAGATAGGATCAACATACTCGGTAGAGATCTTTTCTTGGTCTCTGTTGTTATCCACTTCCATGATAATATGCTTAGGTAAGTTGATAGCCTTAGAGGTTGGAGTCACCAAAATGGTTTGGGTTTCGTCCAAGATCAAAGCTGGTCCAGTAATTACATCTCCAATGGATAGATCCTTCATCAAATACACCTTAGAATCTGCTTTTCCGGAGTCAAAAGCAACAGTCTGTGTTTTGATTTCTAGACCAGCCTTCACAGATTGTTGGGTATTCTCCTTGAGGTCCTTATAAGGCGAACGTTCTACCACCTTCGAAAGAGTTCCAGTACCTCTGACTCTCACATCGTGAACTAGAAGATCCTTGGTATCATCCACAAAAGTGAACTGTCTGGCATGAGCCTCATTGAACTGGGTAAGGAAATCGACTGTTGGTGACTCACAGATCATCAGCTTGGTCTCTGTGCCTTTGTATCCCATGTTGAGATAGATCTCATACTTGATATCTGATTCCTTCAATCCCTGGGCTAAAAGCTTTTGTTGCACCTCGGTTTTCAACACAGCAGCTTGTTCCATCAATTCTCCTAAGCCGTCTTTACTGTAGACAGCACTAGCTGGGGCTTGAGCTTCAACAACAGTATCCGCCAAAGCGATACCATAGGCAGACAAGATGGAGGAATACTTGTGAATAACAACTCTGTTAATCTTCAAAATCTCCGCCATTGGGGCAGCATGTTGTCCACCGGCACCTCCAAAGGAAGCAAGATTGTGTCTTGAAATGTTGAATCCCTTAGACTCGGTCAAAGTTCTAATCAGTTTTGCCATGTTGAAGTTTGCAACCGTCAAAAATCCAAGAGCAATTTCCTCCACCGATTTTGGAGAATCTGGATTGTCGTCATTGATGACTTTGGTGATCTCCTTAAACTTCTTTCTAGAAGTTGCAATATCAAGTGGCTCGTCAGCGTTCGGTCCAAAAATATTAGGAAATTGCTCAGGAACAATTCTTCCGGTAATCAAGTTGGCATCAGTAACTGTCAATGGACCTCCTTTACGGTAGCAAGCTGGGCCGGGGTGAGAACCGGCAGATTCGGGACCAACAACAAATATACCATTCTTGTAAGTTAAAATAGATCCTCCTCCAGCTGCAACGGTGTTTATATCCAATTGAGGAACTGTGATGTTAATTCCAGCAGTAGTAGTCTCAAAAATATGCTCGTATTGACCAGCGTAACGAGAAACATCGGTGGAGGTTCCACCCATATCAAATCCGATGATTGGAGTTCCATCCTCGGAATCGTAGCAAGTCTCTGCTTCTCCAACAACTCCTCCAGCGGGACCAGAAAGAAGGGCCTTCAAACCGGTGAAGTGATCAGCGGTGCACATACCTCCATCGGATTGCATAAACTCAACTCGGGTAGTTTTTTCAAAGCCAGGTTTGAATCCCTTCAGCAATCCATTGATATACTCCTTGACCACCGGTGTCAAATATGCATCAAGAACAGTAGACTGCGCTCTAGGAACAGCCTTGATCATCGGGATGATTTCATGGGAAGTAGTTATGAATTCAAATCCGATCTCCTCGGCAATCTTTTTCACCTGCTTCTCATGCTCCTGATAATTGTAACCGTGTATCAGGCAGATAGCAATGGACTTAAATTCATCTTCCTTAAGCTTCAGAAGCGTTTCTCTGGTGGACTCCAAATCAAGAGGCTCAATCACCTCAATCACCTCCTTGGTAGCTCCCTGTACAATAGACTTTCCATCCAAGAGGTCCATGCAGTCATCTTGTTCTGGATCTTCCGAGTAGGCCTTGATTGTGACTCTTTCGTCCACCTCAACCACCCTTTCGTATAGGACTCCAGGCTTGATAACTTTCAAGGCGAACAAGTCAGGACGAGATTGCTCTCCGATCTTAAGCAGATCCTTGAAACCTTTGGTAGTGACGAAAGCACACTTGCTTCCCTTCCGCTCCAACAAAGCATTAGTGGCAACAGTGGTTCCCAAACGGATACTGCTAACTATTGAGGTGTCCAAAGGTTCACCTCTAGGAATTGACTTCTTTTGAACATACTCCAAAATCTTCCTGATTCCTTCGATATTGGCATCCGCATAGTTGGCTGGATCAACAGACAATAATTTGAAAACGTAATCTTCCTCACCAGGGATGATGGCAAGAAAGTCGGTAAAAGTTCCTCCTCTATCAATGGCAATTTTAATGCTCATGGTGGACAAGGATTAATTAGTAGAATGGCTGATTGATCTGCTTTTCTATCCAAAGATAAAAGTTTTTATCTGGGGGAATGCGATGCGCGCGGATTTTTTCACCGCATTTTATTTTTGTGCGGAGCATAAAACCGCCGTATTTACTATATCTCTCTAACTCTTACAACAGCCACCTCCACCTTTTTATGTGACTTACCCGCGTTAATATTCAGTAAGGAATTCTGTGTGGTCTTTTCCTCATTGAGAATTAAGGCAATCTCCTCCAAAGAATGACCTCTAGTTTTGGGATGGTTAGACGGATCACCGCGATAATGATGACCTGAACTCCAATGTAGATACAATCCATACTTGCATGCAATTGTAGCAAATGCCAAAAAGTTCACTAAGTTGTTGAAGAAATCTGTAAGGCTGATCGTGAACACTCGAATGAATAGTCCTTTAGTACTTGTGCTTTGACGCCACAGCTCTGCTGGATATAACCTGATCAATGGTTTATTGGGAATATTGTAGAAATCGTGAACCAGGAAGAAAATTAACTAATAGCTCGTCCAATATCCTTACTCGTGGTGTGCACTACAGCGATCACTGTAAGAGGAATACGCGGTAACCACGTTCCACAGACGCAAGTGACCAATAGTAGCTTTTGACCAAAGCTATCAACCAACAACAATCCTCCAATAGAGAAGACCAAGATAAACAGCTAGAACGATGTATTGATTAATATTTGTTACCAGACTTCGATGTTACCAACTTACGTCATCACCCTCGTAAGGTAACAGATGATCGTAACTGCTCCACTCCACGAAAACGGGACTGACATAAAAAAGCTTGACACAAGTTCTATATTGATTTACACGAGTAGTCAAGGCAAACCCCAAGTAGTCATCTCGTCTGATCTTTGTGGCTCAATATCAGCCATTATTTCAGCAATTTACAACTCCACAAAGGGGAAGAAGGGGGGATAATAACTGCCACTATACTCATGAAGACTTCCTTTGCTCTTTTAATCTGTCCGTTGGCTGTGAATCATCTTGGAATTTCTGGTTTGTATCAACAATGGACATAAGACCAGTGGTATCAGACTTCTTGAAACGCAATTGGGATTATCCAATGTTTATTTCGCGAGACTGTTTGTGTTGCAAGCAGAACCCATTTCAAATGACAAATCCAAACAGGAAACCAGATGGTTCAATTGAGCCTTTAGTAGAATTTTCTGTTTTCAGGAGATAGAATGGATATTCTCTTTGTACCTGTGGAGTTCTTGGGGTCTAACATTAATCTACAACTACATTATACGGAGATCAAATAATAATATCTCAATCATGACCTAAATAGGAAATAATCTTCGACGATACGAATTCGCGCAGATAAGAATATTTATGATAAGACAAAGAACAGCAGAAATGATAATGAACTGGAAGTGACTGAACACTATTTTTTCTAAGTCAACGCAAGCATGTACCCCGCTTTCCCAAGAACCCCTCTCCAGTCGTAGTAGAGATCAACAACTTTATCCACTTCGATCTTCTTTTTGAAGTATGTGGTTAGATCGTAGAACTTCCATATCAGCTCAATAGCATCTCTAACATGGCTAACTGAAGAACATCGAATGACTTTTAAGAGAGTCTGGAAAATCAACTGCACCTGAATTCGTATGGATTCTCCTGCTTCTCCAGTGATATGGGTGGACGCAACCACAAAGAGTGACCACATCGGGAAAAACATTGTTCTTTTCCGGCTCCGCTTTTCAGCCAATTCTTTAGCCTTGGAGGATATCAATTTCATGAGATCAACACACATTTCAAGGTTTAGATTTGGAACACTGGTAATTCTCTGTGCTAATAAGGTGGTTGCAAAATACAATTTGGCCGCAAGTTGGTACAATTCGGAACAATTTTGTAGCTCAATGGATTCGTCGTTCGGTTTGAGATACTGGTTCAAATCTTGTAGTTCGTCCCACAATTTGCAGAGTTCTGACTTATACAGCTTATCAGAGATCTGATTCCAGTTTCTTTTTCCATTTAACAGCACCATTTTGTAGATCAAATGAATCAATCTTGGAGAGCATCCCAACAAATGATCAATGGAATCTTGCTCGAAAAATGAGTCAATTTTTGGCCATGGATAGTGAACGATAAAGTTTTCAAGCTTCTCATAATCCAAAGTGTAAGTCAGCAGAATATAACGAAGTGTAAAGTAACGATATGCGAAAAAGAGAATAGGTGAGTTGAAGATGCATTTTTCGTCGACTAGCGACATCAGAAGACATGCCTCTTTCAAATGATTGATCCAGGTCTGGGATCCCATGTTACTAATATCCATCGAACATAGTAAAATCATAGTGATTCCTAGACACTCTAAAATATCTCCTTGAAGATCATTTGTTTCTAAAACGTTGTACAATGAACTGATTGCTTCGTTTTTGTATCTTTGAGACATCCGTTTATACGTCTGTACCAATTTGGAATTGCCATTCTGTTCATCAAGGATACGCCTGTATAGGTCTTGAGAACTTACCGCTAAAATACTTTGATATAGCGCTGGAAATGATCGACACTTCGGGATAATGATGGTCTTAAACTCGTTGTTGCTATCATCGCTATCTGAAAAAGATTTGGTTTTGCACAAAGTTGACATGTAGTATTCCAAAAGAAACATCTCATCCACCCTTTCTTCTTCTGGCAAGCCAGGCTCGGGGCAATCGAGTCCTAAGTCATCTATGCAAACGAATTCAGGGGCGCAGTCTTCGTAAGTACCGAGATTTCGGGAGAACTGAATGTCTTGTGGGAAAACATTTAAGAACACTTCAACCCGACTTGACTTACCAGTAGCCACCTGCTGCAATCGGATGTCCTTATTCCACAGATATTTGCGATCGTAAACACATTTGAGTTTCAGTCTAGTGCAGGCTGAACACTGGGGCTTCCGTTCTATTGGTTAGATTTTAGGTGGGGCAGCTACTTACCATCGCACTTCTTCTTTCTCTCTATATGTTAGGTTCATCGATTGATACTTACTTTTACAGGTATTACATCCCGTTCGACTTTTTTTCATACTCACTATAATTGTTAAGTTTTGAATAAGTTCTGAATCGAAACAAAGTGCGCATCTCGCTACTCCTTCCTTATCTGTACTGATTTTCGCTGCAGAAGTCTTTTAGATCTGGTCGTGCACGTTTATTAATTGCCTCGTTATGAAAGCAATATTCTGGTAAGAAAACACGATCAGAGCCAGTAATTCTTCATTCTCTGGATCCAGATGGTGGTGGTAGTCTTGTCAGATCTTCTTGCTGATATCTAATCGTAATGCTTAGCAGAATTTGCAGACGAGGTTTGTGCTCGGTCGAATCTCTTGTTTAAGTCTTAATCTGCTCGTGTCCATTCTTGTCCAATTGCAGCATGAGAATCAATGATGGGAAGAGTACAGCAAATATGGCAGCTTGACCACTTCCACCTGTGTGTTGTGGGCGTAAGCTTAGTCTGAAGTTGCAGGCACATTATGATCTCGAGATTGTAGCCCTTAGTAACGCAATTCCTAAGCGGGAAACACAACACGAAAGCTATATAACGGCATCCAAAGGTGTTGGGCCTTAGTTGAAAGGGCGTACGAAGATCAGCGATTTGGGAGTCTTTGTGTTCATCCTGGATTGTTTGGAATATTAGCTTTGTTTCTGTTGTCCGATTTTCTTTTAAAGGTGTGAACCCGAGATTAATACTCACCTTGAAATCGGGAAATATGGACCTGAATGATCCGCAAAAACGGAATAGAGAGATCTTAGTGGGACTCCGATTTCCACAGAAACAAATAAAGTGCTGTCAAGCACAATAATATGAGATAATTATCCGACTTGAATGAACGTGGGGTGGAGACTCGTACGTCCTCGGAGTTCATCGCCCTGACATTATGAATAGTTGTCCCAGTCCGTAGAGAGCAGTTGGAAATTGATGACATTGGTTTTTGTACCTTCTGTTCTTATGAAGATAACGACAGTGGGCAGACTGCGACAATCGCTTCTAGTTCGCTAAACTGTTAAACTGGAACCACAACAGAGGTAAATCAATAGTTCTCAGAGCTGTATCGATGATGTACATACAACAGTCTCGAAACGAGGCGACAATGAGGACAGTTTATAGTGAGACAATCCTAACCACTCTACCGGACTATCAAGCCGAGGACAACCAGCCAACCATCAGAAAAGACCATACTCATGTAATTCGGTAAGGATATGCTATGGAATGAAAGCATATAGATTGCAAAAGCAGCTATTCTAATGGTGGACAAATTACAATGGCAACTCTATTGATAATGGATGAGCTGTGCCAACTAGGAGCCTGCGTTTGGACAGTTGCTCATACTAGAAATCTTAGCTTATTTAAGCAACCTTTTTTTTACTCAAAACTCGGTATTTCCAACGCGAACAGGATCGTCTAATGAACCTTAAGATGCAAAATATTGCTGCCTAGCATCCGCGTCTTTCTCTCTACACATGGGCCTAAGTCATTCTAGTATTTCTGGTTAAGAAACGCGATACCTATAAAACTTGGCTAATGGCGTATGCAGCTTTCAAAACAGACTCACAAAACCATCTGCGGCCAATTAGCTGCACCGAGATTGGCGCACCAGAGAAGATTGAAGGGTCTTCATATAGACTTCTTTCATATTCTTCAATCTCATTGCGACACTCATATTCACCAGGAACGTCCAATTTGGGATCCATCTTCAACCCAGTAGGGAAGACCACTCCAGGGCTGTCCAAAAAATTCCAAATGGACGTATAAGCCCAGTATTTTAACGTTTCTGGTTCAGGAGCCACGTTGCAGTATGCTGGAGTCAACAGGAAGTCAATTCCTTGCATCTTCTCAAGGAACAGATTCATGTTCTCGTCCCTTAGCTTGCAAATCTGCTCGTACTCCATGAAAGTTAAACCCTTATCTCCACAGCCAAAACTCAACGTGTCTTTACTAGACTTAAGGACCGGCTCTCCTGAAAATCGCAACAGCTTTTTCAATCCTTCATTCTTGTTTGCACTGAACACTGTAAAGGATGCTTTTGACAATACTTCAACGTCCAACGGTTCCCATTCTACAATTTTGGCCCCAGAAGCCCTAAGACGCTCTTCGACATACTTCAACCCCCTGATTACAGGTTCCATAGGTTTAACGACTCCATCGTCGTAGCAAATTGCGATAGTCAAATCCGAAACCATGGGAGTCGGAACATCTTTCCACGGAAGAGGAATCAACGTAGCATCTCTTTCCGACGCTTTATTGGTCAGAACTTTCAATGCTAGCTCCAAGTCTTCAGCACTGCGTGCCAACGGTCCATTGACTGTATGGTAGCAATCGTTAGTTCCAGTTGCTAGTGAGGTGGTGTTTCCTCTCAAAGGAAGCCGTTTTTGGGTACATCTCATTCCCCAAAGACCACAGAAAGCAGCTGGAGCCCGAATGGAGCCCCCTCCGTCAGACCCAATTCCAAATACTGATCCTTGCATAGCAACAACAGCAGCTTCACCTGAACTTGATCCACCACTGGTTAAATTAGTATTGTATGGGTTTCTGCACAATCCTGTAATGTTATTGTTAGAGCATAGATGCATCAAAGTCTGAGGTTGACAGGTCCGAATAAAGAAAACTGCTCCTGCATTTAGCAGCGTTTCCGGAATATAAGACCATTTGGTTGCAACAATGTCAATTGCACATACAAATGAGGCGTGAGTGGTTCTTCCTTTGAAGTCAAATCTCTCTTTCAAAGAAATTGGAAGTCCATGCAAAGGACCGATAATTTTACCTGTTTGCTTGTAGTATAGATCCAGTTCCTTGGCTCTTTTCAATCCTTCGTCTAGAAACAGGTCCATGGCACAATTGGTAAGTTGATGGGCCATGGTGGCACGTTTAGCAAATGCTTTGAAAACTTCTACCGCACTCAGCTCCCCAATCGACATTTTACTCACCAGAGTAGATCCAGAATTACTGGTAATTAATATCTCTCTCTCGGATAGCAACGGAATCGGTATGTCAACCACGCATCCCCTGGTTTTGGGAATCAAAACTTCTGGTAGCTTGTATTCATCTAGAACATTGGCGGCTAATTTCGCTCTATAAGCCTCAATCTTTGGTCTGAAGGTCTCAAAGAGGGCCAGATTCTCTGTACTTTCGATATAGGGCGAAAACAGTGTCAATTGCATCTTAAAAAGTATGTTCCATAGTCCCTCTCTTATATCTACCCCAGACATTTTTCTCGGATCTCGGACCTTGCACTGATAAGCAAGTACACTGCCAATATTGATACTGGTAGGCCGGGCAACTACTGGAAATTACATAATCGACTGACATTGCCTTAAATTTCCCTGCGCGCTTCAATCGACAAAACTAGGAAATTCTTATCTCTTCGTGCATGGCACAACATAGATTGTTCCATTTACTGCAGTTTTCTTAAGCTTTGAAGTTAGGAGATTACTCGAATCGGGAAGGGAACCAATTGCGCACTTCCCACCAAATATTCTTTTTCTATTCCCTCTCCTCCAGATGAGCGATCTGACATGGTCTGTAACGCATCCTGTTTTCGAAGGTTTTTTTAGGTAGTCCATGATAGAAGTAATATTTAAGTATCGTTTTCTCATTCTCCTCAATCATGAAGGATTCCATTGTGAATGCCACTGGTGAAAAAATATCGTCCATTCTTCCTGATGATCCCAGAAAATGGTATCAAAGACCCAATTTGTTGAAGCTGTACCTTCTAGTTGTCTGTCATGTATTTTTTGCTGGATCGATCGGCTATGACTCTGCTATCACCAACTCGATTCAGGCACTTCCACACTGGTCAACGTTCATGGGCAATCCAACCGGAACTTGGCTTGGTTTTATTAATGCTTCGCCGTTCATTGGAACCTGTACGCTTACTTTCTTTGTTCCACCGTTGTGTGAAAGGTATGGGCGTAAAGTAGTTACCTATGCCACCATTGCGTTTATTTTTATAGGTGCTTTACTTGGTGCAGCCGCCAATGGTTCGACCATGTACATCATCGGAAGAGTGTTTATGGGTATTTCCATCGGTACCAACTACTCGGTTCCAATTTGGATCAGTGAGGTCGCCTACCCAACCACTCGTGGTCGGTTTACCGCTTTGTACCATGCATTCTATTATCTGGGATCCGTTCTATGTGCCTGGGTTGTTTTTGGAAGTCGGGTGTATGAAAATAGTGCCTCTTGGAGAATTCCCGTTGGATTGCAATTTATGATTCCAGGTCTTCTTCTCCCGGTAGTCATCAATGCACCAGAGAGTCCTAGATGGCTTATTACAAAGGGCAAAGTCGAAGAGGCACGTCAGATTTTACTGAAATACCATGCCAATTACGAAGAAGCGTACATTCCGTTGGTTGATTTTGAAATGGAGGAAATTATTGCTTCTGTTGAAGTTCAAAAGACGTTAGACACCAGCTGGTGGGCACTTTTCAATACCAGAGGAAACTTCCATCGGTCGTTTGTCGGTGGGTTTTTGGGAGTGGCCTACTCCTGGAATGGTCAAGGTATCGTCACCTTTTATCTCTCTACTGTGTTGAAGAGTGTGGGAATTACCGAAACCTGGGAGACAACACTTATTAATGCCTGTATTCAACTATTCAATTTGGCAATTGCGATTGTGGGTGCAAGTCTCGTTGACAAAGCTGGCCGTCGTACTTTGTTTTTGGTGGCTATTGTTGGTATTTTCTTTGCCTACGTTGGACTTACCACAGTCACTGCAGTTTATCAGGTGATGCACAAAAACATTGGCCCAGCAATTCTGGTTTTTGTGTTTTTGGTTTACGGATTCCAGGCTATTGCGTTTGTGCCAATGATCACATCGTATCCAACCGAGATCTGGCCCCAACACATGCGTTCAAAAGGTCTTTACACTGCCATGTTCTGGGGAAATGTAACTACATTTTTCAACATTTTTGTGAATGGTATTGCTCTTGCTGCATTGCAATGGAAGTACTATTGTGTTTATCTTGGAGTGCAAGTGATTATTTTTACGGTCATTTATTTCACGTTCCCGGAAACCAAGGGTTACTCTCTGGAAGAGTTGGCTTTGGTATTCGACAAGGATGATTTGATCAAAGATGCCCTTGGAATGGACTCTGAAAAGAGCGATGGCGATGAGAAGAAAACCAGCCGCGTTGCGGTTGAGGAACTCACCTAAGTATCCATAATTTAATTCCTGAAACAAGAGGTTTACAGATAAGATTATCGCGCATTGGATTCTCTGACTAACAAATGCATCCATCAATTCCAAAACCAGTATACATTGTTTCGGATCGGATAACCGACGTATATAGTCTAATCGGTTTTCCTTCCTATTCAAATCTCCATGAAATTGATCAAATTGGATCTTCCTGAGAAACGTGTCTTTCAGGATTATGACTTCCCGGTAGCCTATCAGCCAGAGGAGAGCCCATCCCAGGAGGAGGCACTTCACGAGTTAAGAAAGCTAGCAAAAGAGAATTATTTCAACGACCTTTTGGAGAAACATGGCGCCGTTGTCCTTCGAGGTCTTGGGAGAAGTGATCCTGAAAGTCTTGGTCAATATATCGAAGCAATTGCTCGAGGTAGTGGAGACGAGCTCTTTGTTCAAAAAGGATCTACCGCTCAGCGTTCCCAAATAAACGATGTGCTGAGCACGGCCAATGAAGGACCCTGTCACAACACCATTCATACGCACAACGAGTTTTCCCGGATGATGGAGTTTCCTAAGAAGCTCTTTTTCGCCTGCGAAAAGTACAACGCCATTGGTGGAGAAACTCCAATAGTTCACGGCGGAGAGCTGTTCCAACAGATGGAGACTCATCAACCTCTACTTCTATCAGAATTGGCCAAGCGTGGATTGTATATGTCTCAAACATGGCCCCTGACTAGCAACAACAATACCAGTTGGTCTGACCAATTCAGTTTTGGCAGAAATATTAGTAAAGAGAAGGATTCACTTGAGGAGCAGAAGAAAAAGGCAGAAGAGCTGGTCATCCAAAGTGTGAGTCCTGATTTCGAGTGGGATTCAGACAACAATCTCATTGTACACCAACACATGAAACCAATACGGGTTTACAAGGGCGAACTAAATGACATTGAGTTTCCATGCTTCTTCAGTAGCATTGTCCCTTACTATGCTGATGTGAAGTTCACCTCAAAGGATGGCCCCAAAAAGCTTCCCCAATTTAGCTACGACGATGGTAATAATATTCCGACCGAATATCTAGACACCATGCTTGATCTCTCGATCAAGATCTCTTACAATCATCAGTGGCAGCCAGGCGATATCGTGATCATTAACAATTACCAGGTCAGTCATGGAAGACTTCCGTGGAAAGAGGGAGGAGAGCGTAGAGTCCTTGCCAGCATGTGGGATGACCCAAGAAAAAAAGATTATCCTGCTTGGTCAGCAGTCAAACAAACCGTTTCCAGTTAGTGAAAAATTAAAACCTTTTAGTCGTCCGAGCCGCAGCTCTAAAAATCAAAAACAAAGACGTCACGTGCAAGCAGAAAAAAGTTTTATTGTCTAATTAGATCACTGAAATATCTATATAACCGGTTTTTTCGTTGTAGTGGAGTTTAGTTCCCCACTCGGTACTCACTTCGGTAAGATACTCCGCGATTTCGTGGCCAACCTTATGTGAAACAATGTATGGAACTCCCCTTTCCATTCTACGAGCTCTAGTCATGTCAAGGTCGATTGGTAGAAGTTTGTACTCTGTGGCCCCAGTATCTGCATCGATATCAAAGATTGCTAGACAGTTTCGCGAGAACTTAGGATGACTATTGAATCCGGTGAACTCACCAGTCTTTGGGTTGTTGGCACGCGCACGGTGGAGGTCGGATGGACGAGAGTCGGCTGGCCAGTTGTACGCTTTGTACATTTCTGGAGAAATAATGCTTTCACCGGTTTCAAATTCCATCAAGACGCTTCCAAGGTTATAGAATATAGGCTTTCCCTTGTAGATTTCCACACCTCTCATGAAATGGGCACCGTGTCCGATGACAGCGCTAGCTCCGCCCTCAATGGCTTTTCTAGCGAAATCAACCACGAATTCAGCAGGTAGTGGGTTATACCAGTTATTATTGATGCCCTCGTGGGTATGGAGAGAAACAAAGTTGAAGTCAGATCTAAAGGAGGCATCTTTCACACTCTTAAGTAGGATTGCGGCATCAGCTTCGTTGTAATAAGTTCTCACGTGTGCCTTTTCACCACGCTCAATGTCGAGATTTCCTTCGAAAAGAGATCCAAACTTGAATTTGTTGGGGCCAAATGGAGCCTTGATCTCCACCTCATTACATTCCCTGAAAGCCTCCGCAGTTCCGAGCAACTCGTCAATTTGTCGGAGTTGTTGGAACTCTGCATCTGGTAGCACGTACGACTTACCCCATCTTAGTGGGGCAGCACCAGCTCTGGCAATAGTTCCGGCACCAGCATCGGAAGCAAGCATCATCTCCGAACGTGTGGTAGTAGCTGCAACAACACCAATTCTTCCATTGGTGGTATCAATAAAACGGGCAAGTGTGGCATCTCCGAGAGATCTACCTATTCCACAATGAATTAAATTTCTGGCCTCAGCAGCATGTATGGTATTAAGCACACTTTCAGGTCCAAAGTCTCCAGTGTGATTGTTGGCAAAAGACACCAATCTCATGTTCAAATCCACAAATTCATCCAAAATTGATTCTTTCACTGCTGTGGAATACAATCTTTGAGCAGCAGGAGGATGGACTTCTGGATTGGGACAGGTGAACTCCGCATTGACAAAACAAGCATCGGCACTCTTGAACTCTTCCACAAGCTTTGGATCGAGTCTATTGACAAGATTTCTACTCGAGAACAAACAGTCTCCTCCGGCAACAAAACGCATTATCAATCAGATGGAAAGTGAGCCTAGATATTATTGCTTAGAGTGTGGCTCGATTTGTTAAGGTGAAAAATTTTTGAGGGGGGCCTCAGGATTTATGAAAACTGTGGCTCCAAAAAGCAAAATCCTTCACAACCTATATAAACCACCTAGAGTATCGATGCAGATCTGCATCTGTTGTATCTGAGATCTCACAAATAATGAGCTTCAACTCCCAAGATTCAGAAAAAGAGACCTCGGTGCGCCAAGGTTCCTTGGCTTCCTTGGCTTGGCATAAAACTAAGAGCTTTGTCTGGGATTGCACCGATTACCCTCCACAGGAGCGTAACACCATCATGAAGCTCGATCTGACTTTGACCGCCTTTGGTGCCTTGTCTGCATTCATTAAGTATCTTGACAAGAGTAATCTGTCAAACGCTTATAACTCTGGATTAAAAGATTATTTGAATGTCCAGGGAAACGAGCTCAATTATGCCAACACCGGTTATAACATTGCATCGATCATCTGTGGTTTACCTCTCGCCTATTTAATGCACAGATTCAGTACAAGATGGTTTATCTTGACTATCGAAGTTCTGTGGACTATTGTCACGTTAGCTTTCGTTAGCATTAAAACTCCATTGCAGATGATTGTGATGAGAACAATTTTGGGGGCTGTCGAGGCCGGTCATTACTCTGCCTTTGTGTTTTTAATCGGATCGTACTACACCAAAAGAGAGGCTGCCAGAAGACAAGTGGTATTCCAATCATTCACTATTCTTGGGCCTATGTTTGCGACCTACATTCAGGCAGGTGCATCTTCTTCCCTCGATGGTCGCAACGGCTATGAAGGATGGCAGTGGACTTTCTTGATCGACGGTATTGCTTCCTTCGCTGTCATCATACCACAGTTCTTGTTCATGCCGGATCTTCTCTCCAACATGAAACCAGGCTGGCTTTTATCCGAATCTGAAATTCAGTGGCTCCGCAGCAGATTACCGAAGATTCAAATGGATCAACCTCCAATTGGATTATGGGAAAATATCAAGGAACATTTAGGGTACCTTACTCACTGGCACGTGTGGGCTTTCTGGGGCTTCGGATTTACTCAAGATATCGCCACCCTGTCTAATCAGTCGACACAGTTTTGGATTAAAGGTTGGAACAACCTTAAGGAAGGATCTTATACAACTGCTCAGTACAATACCCTGACTTCTCCAATGTATGCTGTTGGATTCGCAGCTTCTATCATCTTTGGATGGGTTTCTGATACTGTTTTGAAAGGTAAGAGATGGCCTGGTATCATAGTCTCTGGACTTTACAGTTTTGCAATCCTGATTGCATTGGGAGCCATCCCTGTCTATGGTCCAAAAGCCGCAAGATTCTTCCTTTACTACAACACAGATATTGCCCAAGGATCCTCGGGTCTTTACTGGTGTTACTCACAAGAGTGGTACGCTCACAATCCAAGAGAGGCAGCCTTTGTTGCCGGAGGTATAAATGTGTGGGGTTACATTGCCAACTCTATCTTCAATAATATTTTCTTCAAGACTACCGACCAACCATTTGTTCAAACAGGTCACTATGTGAGTGCTGCATTTGCAGTTGCATATGCTCTCATTGCCCTTTTGTTGGGTTTGACAGAAAACAAGTACATGAGACGTGAACTTGATGAAAGCTCTGATTTAGAGAGAGAGGAATCTCACGAAAAGGGAAACAGCATCGACGTGATTGATCGTTCTACACGCAGCTCAACAGAGTAAACAGATAGTATTTGGGTATTGTAATGAGGCATTCGCGCTAAACATGTTTAATAACAGTAATATTTTTCCACAAATGGGAATTATTGTCGTTGTCCAAAGCCTCATCAAACTTTTCAATAGGATACTTGGTGACCTTAACATTCAACTTGAGTATTCCATGTTCGACCATCTTTATGAGATCCATTGCTTCTTGTCTGGAATACATCAGTCGGCCGTGGAGTTCTATGTTCTTAGTAACCAAACCAGCATACGGTAAAGTGATGGATCCGAAAGGAAGCCCAGAAAGCAAGATTCTTGCATTAAAGGCCAAAGACTTGAAAAGAGTGTTGAAGTAGAACACTTCCGATTGACCACCGGGTGAGAAATCCATGTAGACGTTTGCCGGCTGAAATTTGGCAAGAGTCTCCAGATCAGTGCTTTCATCGCCAGTCATCACCACTGCGTGAGCATTTGGATAGTCTTTGGTCAGTTCACCGAGTAAGTCCTTGTTTCGACCGACAGCCAAGACATTAGCTCCCATAGATGCAGCAACTGCAACGGCAGCACTGCTGAACTTTCCAGTAGCCGGCGAAATGATGATTGTTTCTCCGGCCTTAAGGCCAACCTCAGAGAACCCACCATAGGAAACCATCAACATGTTCAGGCAGCACAGAGTATCAACGTCGAAGTCAACGCTGACCGGATAACAACTAGCTTCATCCACAAGAGCATATTCTGACATATATCCATTTCTCATATATGGATACTTGGAAATACTCTCGGAGTTCGGACCCTCAAAGACGGATTTGACAAGAAACTTGCTTGGGTCTGCTCTAGATTGGGACCAAGAATCCACATACACCACTTGACCCTCTTTGTAGGTATCACTTTTTAAGACCCGTCCAATGCCAGAGTTTCCGATAGTGAAAGGCTCGGTAACCGAAAAATAAGGGTTTTTAGGATGCTGCAGAAACTTTTTAACCGAACCGCTGACAAAAGTTAACTCCATCTTTATCAGAGCTGTACCCGGGATATGCTCTGGAATGGGTAAGGTTTTTAGTGAGGCAGGAGTACCATATTTGGTAGCAACAACGGCTTTGTAAGTGGAAGCAGACATGACAGAATATTTGAGAGGATTGTGTTCTTCAAGGAATATTTATAGACTTGCAAGAGCCATCACGTGTGGAATAAATTCCGTCAACTCGGTCCGAAAGTTAAGTTGGCACCTGAACTCCGATAATTTGGTAGTAGTGTAGCTTAAATATGTCATTTCTAGACCGAAGAAGTACATACGGAGTTAACCGCAATCGAGAAGTGCCTACATTTAAAAAATGTGTTTAAGCGTATAATAGATAAGCGTTAACATTATTAAGGTAAGTTTAAGTATTTATATTGGGATGAACCTTTCTTGGCGATGATGCCATAGGCACACATATTGACACAAGCATTAATCTGCGCCAGTCGAGACGACACCATTCGCTGACATCAGTTGCGCAAAGCTGCCAGAAATTAATGCAGATCCAGATAAAGTGGGAGGTACAGTTTGGCGGAGCAACATCCGTTAAGAACGATATTAAGATGATTCATTTGGCGAGAAAAAGCGAGGAAGTGTAATTGAGAAATCTTGCCTCTCCCTACTCATGGCTTCTGGATCAAGTCCCTGACGAAATGGAGCGACCATTTCAGAAGTAGGCTTTCGCGATGAAGTAGATCGCTGCCTGTAGCCATCAGTCGTTCAGACAAATGCTTAGGAGTTTCGGTGTTGGTATCAGAAGAGACGACTGGTTTGTGAAGAGACATAGACAGCGACGAATAATCACGGTTCATCTTTCTTGAGGGAGATAGCATATAATTATACAGACTGCTCCGTTGGCCCGTGTTTGAGCGATAATAACATTTTTTTGCGTCGCGAAAGTCCAAATCGGGAATGTAAGCCGATTTGATATCACGAGAGACTAGTAATCTAAAGGTCTGATTGGTGTTTTACAACGATGTAAATGATGCCAGCTTCTTATTTAAGCACAGATGAGCCCTGCAAAAGAGTTATCGGGCGAAGAATATTTGGTGTGATAATGTAGGGTGGACCTGTTCGATTTTAAAAGGGTCTGAAGTTTTTAGGAAACGGGCTCTGTGATACAAGTTCGATTCGCTTTGTGCACTCTACTATGAACGGTGACTAAGCTCTGACAATACACCTTCAAGATTCCCTGTCAGCCAAACTTCTGTTATATACGAACTGTAGAAACTCTATTGCTGAACCCGATATTCTCCCAAGTTAGAACTCTTCGTCTGCTCGCTTCAAAACCGCCTTTGAAATCTCACGTAATTCTGTGGACTGATATCCCAAGAATCCCCTATCTTGATTATCTAAGCCATTTTTTATTTATCCGAATTATGCGGGAACTCCACATTCGCAGATATTCGCTAGAATCTAGCTCAGAATCTAAAAATGGTTTTCATCCAAATCCGAAAGTTGTCAGGTAGAAATCTATCTTCGGTAATGAAGTGTGCAACAAATGACAACTTCTGAGAATCTACAATAGTCCCTAAATACGGGACTCCTACTTCGTCGTCATTTTCGTAAGTAGTGTTTTTCGGAATGCTATATCATCAAAAGGATTACGATTTTCAAGAGCTTGATGTTTTAAAGATCAACGAACGTTCTTCACTCCAAAATAATAGGTCCTTTGTTTGCTTCCACTTTCGGTTTTAGATTGAGAAAGTGGACCCCTATTTGTAATTCGATGTCAATTCTCTCCTCGGTCGATTATCTGAAGCCGAAACCATGCATCCGTTGTCAACTTCCATTTCTGGAACTTGTCACTTTTGGGGCTTGCGTAGTAAGTTTGAGTTTTGTGTGATATTTAAAGCGAAACCTCCCTTGGCCTCAAACAAATTGATCTCAATTGTCAGTTCGTAGCCATTTCCTTTATAAATTCCTCCAATGAACAAATAAATTAATGGCAAGGAAATCAGATGCTGGAAGTGGTACAACGTAATTCCTCAAGCTGCAGATGACCCATGCTTGAGGCTTCAAACCTTGACCCCATAAAAAGCTGTCATAACAACATTGTCGGTGTGACGAGCCACGTCCAATCCAGAGCTTCAAGATAAAAACACCAGGCAGCTTCTGCACTTCAAGTCAGAGATTCAAAATCCAGGCACATTTTATTGTTGGCCTTTGAAGTAGCCACTGGTATCTGGATTTTTATCGGAAGTGGGTCAGCCTTGGGTACCTTCGGGGCCATCATTAGTCATCAGATCCTCTGGTGATACCGAATTTGGGATTGCCTCACTTCAAGATCATCTGTTTAGTTGGTTTACCCATTCTCGGAATTTTTCTCTTCTTTTATGGTGCAGCACAGTAATCTGGGATTCCATTATTGGAAGAATCGAGTGACAGTCATCTTAGATATTCTCAGGTTTCTGGACTACCATCACCAAGAGAGGGGTTTCCACGCCTGATCTCCTCAATTCATTACTTCGTGTACAGTCAATGTAAAGACCCCACTGTCATCCCTTCCAACCATGGACCAGTTGATAAAGGCCATTGTAAGATCATACTCCAACGAGAATAACGAAGACTTTATCGAGATGAATTCGCAAGTTTTCTACGCTTGATAGGTTTAGAGTCGGACAATATGCTGGGATTTCTGCTAAGGAATTACCCAGCAGTGACTTGAGTACCTGTTCCTATTAATCTGAAACATACTATTTCGTAAGTGTTTCTCAGGCCGTCTTTACACGAAGGAGAATTTGATGTGGAGTCGTCTGCTTTACCTGGAGCAGCCCCGGGATCTGGGAAGCTTTTGGCCAACCAAATAGTGTTATCCGCACACTTAGTCTGTATTTTACATCTCCCACAATCATCCTGTGCGTACAATATTAGGACACTGGTAGAGGCTGCGCAAGAATTTGTAAGTGGTGGAAAACCAAGAGATTATGCTTAAGACGAATAAGGTCTTTACCCAATTCAAGAAAATCACGAAGCTTATCAGAGCCAGTATCTTTTTGGCCAGGAACAGAATACGTATACAAATCTGCCCTAAGTGCTCTTACCTTACACATAACTAGCCATGGGCCTCTTCAACATAATCCACTTGTTCTTTGTTCTCCCAGTCAGATATTCTTTTGGAAAGACTATCGTTGGGATCGTCTCCCTGCACAGGCATCTCTCTCGAAATACGAACAATGTCCAACAGTGTTTTAGACTGAACAAAAATGTCGTCAATCTCCTCTAGGCTTCTATCCTTTGTTTCGGGGAAGAAAAGAATAAGCGCAACACAAAGAGTAGCTGCGACCGACGCATACACAAAATAGTATTTATAACCGATCTTGTCGAATGCAGTTGGCGAAGCTTCAGCAACCAGGAAGTTGAAAAGCCAGTTGGAAGCACTGCTAATTGCTGTGATTTGAGCCCGACATTCCAGGGGTGCAATCTCTGCTGCATACATAAAGACCACTAAGAGTAACCCAACTGGGAAGGCATACATTGCAACGAAGTAGAACGCTATCATAGCTTTTCCTGACGCAGGATTCGCCAGATTGGAGGCCAGGCCCCCTAGAATAAATTGACAGATTGACATTATTGCCGCAGCATGTATCATTGCGTAACGACGACCAAAAAAATCAATTAGGTAAATAGCAGCGAATGCGCAAATGGATTGCCAAATCTGGAGTGAGCCTGAGAAAATACGGGCTTCCACAGAGGTATATCCGAGCTGTTCCTCAAAGATACTCGTGGAGTAGAAGGTAACAATGTTAATTCCTGTCATTTGAGCACCAATATTAAGTCCCACAGCCATCAGCGTGCGTCTCAAGTGCTTATTTCTGGTACGTGAAAAAGGCGACGCCTTTGCAGCTGTTGGGTCCTCTATCAAGGATTGTTGGATAAGGGCAAGCTCGCCCTGGACGTGATCACTATCCACAGAAGCGTTCTCAAGGCGTGCAAAAACTTCAGCTGCCTCTTCTGTGCGCCCAACTTTGACTAGCCACCGGGGAGATTCCGGCAGAAATGTAACTAGTGTTATACAGATAATTGGGAACACCATCTGCAAAGCAATTGGAAATCTCCAATTCACGGAGTTATTTTTGAGAAAGTAAAACCCAAAGTCAATCCAGGTGGCCAATGCAACACCAACAATGGCTAGTGATCCGCACAGAAGAACAAGGCGACCTCTGAGACGAGCAGGAGCACATTCAGCAACATAAGTGGGTACGGTAGCGGTAATACCACCCACTCCCAGACCTGTTATGACTCTAGCAATAGTCAATTGAACGAGATGAAATGAGCTAACCTGGATGATGACACCGATAATGGTAACAGAGCAAACAGTGACTGTGTACTTCCGACGACCAAGTTTGTCACCAAGAAAGTAACTCGTGATGCATCCTAACACACATCCAAGCTCGTATATTGCAACAACAGTACCTTCAATAAGAGTGGCGTGCTCCTTGTTCACACCGGATCGAGTAGTATTAAGTGTTGGAAATTGATCTTCAAAAGTTTTCATTGTCAGCAGACCATTCATAATTGCTTGATCATATCCTTGCAAGATCCAAGCAGAGGCACCAGCTATGGCAACAGCATAAGAAAGTGCCGTTCCTCTAAGGTTGTTCAAGAACATTGCTCAAACATCTCAATGTTACGGGGGATTTATATTTTGGTAGCTAGCGGGGTATTTCTACGGTATGTAGTAACCGCATATTCCTACCTAACAATATGCGCAATATATTAATTATCTCATTATTACCCCACTTTTTTTGTAATCCGGTCATCTTGGCAACGTAACTAAATTTATAGGATAAGAACAATGACTGCCTAAATTATATTTAGCACAAATATTTTCAATTCAGGTAATGATTACGATCTGTGTCCCTGGGACATTATGCCCACCAGATTCCTTTCAGGCACTTCCTACGGCGGACAAATATGTTTATGAATGGATGCGCGATGACCCCGCCCCTTCATTGCTAGATGCTGCACAAAAGTTATTAACTTTGGGAGATGTCCAGGATGAAGTGTTGCTGATTGGCCATTCCACTGGAGGGGTTATCTGCTTACAGGCTGCATTGCTAGATTTCAGCGCATCCATCAATGGTATTGTACTTGTTAATACGGGAGCCAATGTTTGCGGCCATAAAGATATTGCGGAACATGTTCGTATGTTAAGTTGTAACCCGATCTCACAAAGTTTTATTGATAACTTCATGAATAATAGAATTGCAGATACCACTATGGTTGACCAGCAAACCCTTAACTCAATCAAGAACTATTACAAAACATTGAAGGATCCGCATAAATGTGCTGCTAAAATGTTGCAATGTCAAGTTAATACAGATCTAGTGCCAGAACTGCATAAAATCAAAGTTCCAGTTCTTGTGATTCATGGTGCTCTTGATAAAGTGCGGCCAACACGGTTTGCCGCTGAGCTTTGTCAGCATCTTCCAAAGTCAGAGCTCAGAACTCTGCCTTGTGGTCACTGCCCAAGCATTGAAGTTCCAGAAGAATTCAAAGAAATGGTTGAGATGTTCAAAAGAAGCATTTTAAGTTGATATTTCAATGGAATTGAATTACGTCTTTAAAAATGTATCAAATTAAATTAAAACTCAATTTAATGCTGTAAAAACCTTTCTAGATCGTTTACCAACTTATTGGAACTCAAACTTTCATGAGTTATATACACTGCCTACCTACATGTGCGTCCACCCAGGTCATCAGGATGAAAAACACTATTTAGGCGTGGTAGTAGAAAGAGGGAGGTATGCAGATAGGCAGACAGACAGGGTAACAGGAAGAGAGAAGCGGTG